>KZ106750.1:29444-67390 GCA_000504385.2 Exutisphaerella laricina CBS 326.52
GTAGTAGTAGTAGTAGTAGTAGTAGTAGTACCATAGAGCTGAGATGGAGAATTGGTAGGATCGATGCATCTTCAATAGGCTTATGTGCCTCTTTGGGAGAGCAGTAACATCTCGGCAAGACTTGCATTCTCCATCTTTTCCAAGGGTTCGATGGGCTCCCGGACTGATTGGCTTCATTTCTCTGGTTCTGTTATGCTAGGATATGAAACAGCTCGGACCGCTTAGGAGTCCTGTCCGTCCTTTGCCGACCTCATGAAGTGGTACAGTCAGGACTTGTCAACGACCTCATGAGGTGGTCCAGTCAGGACTTGTCAACGACTGGCCTTGCTGGTCCGATGCCATTTCCGACGTCAGTCCATGCGGATACACCGGGTCTCTCTTCCCAAATATTGATGTGTGTGCGAGTTTTCCCAGTGGAAAACTCCTCCCTTTCCGTGGAGCACCGTTCAGACGAGGAAGGTCCGGTCGCCATATCGTCGCTGTGGTAGTTCTCGAAGTCACGCCTTAGTGAACTCTTGGTCACAGCATTCGTTGTAAACAGAACAGAACAGAACAGAACAGAACAGAACATAACCTTGACCTGACCGCACTCCCTGACTGGCAGCAGAGTCCATTCACCAGCATCTTTGATCGCAGCTCTGTCGAAGCTTGTGCTGAAAAAAAAGCAGGTGCAATCGCATGAGTCGGTCGACATCGATTTCACGTGCCAATATTCCGTCAGTCCAATACTGAGCGACCGAAGGAAGTCACCATATTCGGGGACATTGCCGCTAGGCCTGAGCCAGGCTGGCATCTACCGCTTTTGCCGTTGGATATTCGCGTTTATGCGAATCTGATCACCGAGAGACATGGTTGCGCGAAAGTCTGCTGTCTGGCCCGATGGCCCAAGCTCGAGGCTCCAAAAGAATAACAGCACTTATTAAGCTTGTACTGACTGCACCTCAAAGCAGGCATTTCAAATGCGAAACCCAGTGCGAGATGTGTTGATGAACTTCCTCCGCAGTTGTATCCATTAGGAGAAGTATTGTGGCTTGACGCTGCCTCTTCCGGTGCTGACATGTGAAGTCTCTGCATGAGTATCGAGATCAATCGATGTCATTTTGTCATGACCGCGTACCTGACTGGCTGTTTCCTCTCCCACGACCAACTTCTTTAGAGCAAAGCGATGTTCTGAAACATGGTAGTCTGGGATCTGCGCCGACCGAGGATGCCTCTTGTCACCATCATAACCCATTGTGCGTCCCAATAGCATAGGCCGCTTTGCAAACATGGACAATGCGCATATGAAGTCATTCTCGCTATCCGGTCCATCCTATACGATGATAGTTAGACCGTTGGCAGAGTGTGTTGACGCGCGCTATCGAATTTGGAGCCAGAAGCCGAACAACACCTTTGCTGCGTGGGACTAACACCACCCCATGACAGAAGCTGTTCGTTGAGGAAAGTACATCATCACATCAGTCTCCAGCCATGCGCCGTGGTCTTGCACCGTACTTGCAGAATGTCTGCCATTCTCCCGGGCAGCGTACCTCACGACGTCTCGAGTCAGCAACACTCGGGCCCCACGGATCTGCAGGCGCGAATGAACTGAATTCCCAACCGTACACGGGCGATGGAGACCAACATCGTGTAGCTTCAACGACTGCACGCATCTCATACGGGAGCATCCAGAAAGCCGCAGTGAAACCTGGGAGATAAGAATGTCTACGGGAAATTTTCTCCAGCGGTGAATAATCGTCCACTGCGACCCGGGTCGTACATAACGATCCAGCAAACCGGGAGGATGATGCATACTTACACAGGCGGCCGCCGCCATGGGGACGAAGCACACTTGCACTCACGCTTTGCCGCCGGAAGGACTCATCACTCCATCGAATTAGATCGCAGTTCACGATGCGCTGAATCTGATCGTCATGGGAAAGTGTACGACATCCGTACAATGTGGTGTATGCCGGTACTCGTCTAAGTTTGTGGCATCATTTCCTGGGACTAACTCTTCGGCATATGCCACGCCACGCCCAGAGATGATCGGTACACCCGTAGTCGCTGCATCAATGCTGTAGCCTGGAGTATATTTACGTCGAATAGACCTGTTGTAGCACAATAGCCACTGACTGCCACGGTCAGAATGTTCAATGTACGCAACAGTCCAGGAACAGCGAAACGTCCGCGGAAGGCGGCTTATACAAAAACATCTTCTCATGCGTTTCGTTGCTTCTATAATACAGTCCACTGTGGAGCTCAAGCCCATTATGTCGTAGCACGCCCTGTAAGCGGACGCGACTAAGGGGCTCGCTTGCTCGAATCGTTATCGTACGCTCATGCTCGTGAAAAGAACTCATTTTCTCGTGATCCCATCAACAATCGCATCGTTCAGTGATCGCGAGATCAAGCCACACCACAACGCTGATCATGGTAAACTCTCGTCCCAATGCTGTTTCTCAACTGATCCCTCTTCTTCTCCGCAGCGCGCTCCTGCTTTCTCTCCTTCGACTCCCTTAGTCTGGCTTGAACGCCTTCCAAACCAACATACTCCACCTTCCTGCCACCTGAGAACGGTAGATTGAAAGTGCGACGACGTCGACGTTCCATAGCGCGCCGCAGCATCTCCTCACTCGTGTGCTTGGCGACGTAATGACGTCTATTGTTGGTGCCATGCCGATCGAGACCGAGAGAGTTGCCGAGAAGAAAGCCTCCGTTTCCGCGAAAGCCGGGCATACGCACGCTCATGTGTCTGGGGAAGATCGATTTCGACTTGCTTTCTACTACATCTGAGGTGTCGCCTCCTGGAGGGAGTGGTCCGTGGTTATCGTAATCATCGTAGTCGTCTTCGCTGTCGCTGGCATTCTCCCAAAAGTCGCGAGGTTGCCACATTGGTGAAAGTGACTGGGAACGGTGCTCGGGCATGGTGGAGATGCGCTTTGATTGGCGTTGGCGGACACTGCCCGTGCGCCCGAACGGCAGAGGTTGCACCAGGCTCTCACTGTAGCGCCGTACCTTTTGTGACCAACTGAGTCCTCTCTGCAGGCTGGGCTTTGTGTTGGCGGGTTCTTCTTCGCCCAGACTGCGCTCAAGCTCTTCGTTCGGGGTAGGTGGAATGAATTGGATGACTGGTGGAATGGGCGCGGTTCGAGGATTGGTCAACGGGCTATCGACCGAGTACTTTGCTCTGCCAATGTCATCGGCAGAGATGTGCGGCGACTCAACAAAGGCCTTGAAGGTAGGTTGCCGCGCGCCTGCTCTTGCTTGACCATGATGGTCCTTAATGGACGGCACCGATACATCAGCCTGTTGTCTTTCGGTTTCGTCGATCGAGCCCCTTGTCACATCAGCATAAGGTCCGTACTCATCCCGAGACTGCGAAATGCCATGAATGAGAAGCAGACTATCGTTGTTGTGCTGATGAATTTCGACTCCACGTGCCAGACCAACTTCGGCTTCAGTAACTGCTGTACGCTCCGAGAACTGGCTCGTGGACAGAGGTGTGATATTCGGATTCAGGTACCGAGGATCGAAGCTCTTGCACCGTGGTGACGTTGGGTTCTCCCATGAAGTGCGTTGGGCTTTGGTCGGACCCTTCTCTGGCCTTTGGCGGATGCCCTTGGTCAGATCCTGCGCCAGCCTCTCCAGCTTCAGGTCCATATCATGGGAGACCAACTGCGATTCGCGGCCAAGGCTCGTGCGTCGGATTTCCGAATTGTTCTCGAGGCGCTCCTCCTTTGAGGATCTGCGCAGCTCTGGGGTATTGACTTCTGGTTCGCTGTACATGCTACACCGGCGAACATCGAAGTTTCTGTCTAATTGCACATCCCGAGAGAATTTGCGCAGTCTTGGTGAATGAGTCACACCTGGCTCGACACCTGGCCGGGGACTGGCACTGTTTGTATGCAGAGTCTGGTCGTGTGAAGTTCGTCTAAGCTTGCGTGACTTGAGTCCGTACGACACAAGAGCGTCCGGTGTTTGTGACACCCTCGTCTTCGCTGCAGTGCCATCCCAGTTGCTTAGACCTCTGATGACGGGAGAAAATGCCACGTGCTCAGCACTCGGCTCGGAGGCATCAACGCGTGATAGACGCGAAGAAAACATCACCGGCTCCGTATGTACTCGACGTTCTGCACGCTCAGGAGTGGTCGCAAGCGTGGCATGATGACTGCCAATGGAGTCCGACCCGCGCTTGTGCTTCAGCCTATGCTGCACTGCATTTCCACCGTCGTCACGGTTTCGCTTCAAGTCGCTGGCCATGCTGACGTCGGCGCGCAGAGACTCTCGCTTGCTCGTATGTCGCAGCTTGCGGTTGTGCTCGGCGACTGGAAACACGATCGCCTGGACGCCGCTTCCATCACTGATCAGGCTATGTCGCTTCGCATTCTCCTGCTGAATAGCTTTGTAGACTCTATTGTTGTTCTCTAGCGACTCTTTGGCAGCTGTAGTGGGTGGCGGCGGCGGCATCTCGGGTGGTGGCACAGAAGGCGTCAACTCGCGCATACTCCTCACGAAAGGCGCAGGCGCAGGCGCATCGGCGGTAATTGGTCGCGGTGAAACATCGGAGACCGCCTCGGAAGGTGTGAAGTCAGGCAGAGTTTGCGGTGCTTCTCCAGGATCTGGCATGTTGATATTGCGCTCATCCAGGCGCGGCGTCGACTCCGCGAGATTGGTGTCAAGAATGACCTCCTTTAGAGAGTCGGGAGTCTCAACGATCGCAGGATCCGCATTCCTCAGGAACTCACTGTCTTGCTCGCGTCGTGGCGGCTTCTGGGGATGTTCGGAATCTCCGTCTGCATCATCCAGTACTTTGGCACGCCTCCAAGGCACGGAAGAACCGTACAGCAATGCCTCGTTTGGCCGCTTGACCTCGTCTCCTGGCAGTATCGGCTTCCTGAGCTTCTGATATGCTGCACGGTGATGCAGCGCTTTCCGCCAAGTCGGAGATGGTGGTTCTTCTGAGCTGCTCGGTCGATTCCTCTCCATGTCACTGTCAGACTCCATCGCGTAGGTCTTTGGCCGCACCTCGCCACGGTCCGAGTCGTCCGTCAGGTCTGAAGACTTGAAACGTGATCCAGCCTCGCCCCTCAACCACCGTCGCTTCGCATCCATGACCTTGATGCCAAACGGCTTCTTGCTCGCATCCGCAGGGGACTTTGTCTCAGCATTATGCTTATTCTCTTCACATGCCTGTTGCGCTTGGACGTCCTTCATAGTCTCCTGGTACTTCTTGCTCGTTTCTGCCTGGACTTTCTCATTATTTTGAATGTGCTCCACAACCTCGCTGTGCATTGCGTGCAACTCCTCTTCAGTCAAGGCTGGGGGAGAGCCCTGATACTCATCAGGCGAATCGTCGCTCTTTGCATTTCCAGAAAATGTGTCAGGGTTGGTCGGCCGTGGCGTGTCTCTTGACGTCCAGCTCTTTGCACCACCCGGTAGGTTCTCCAAAGGTGACTCACGTCGCAGTGCTGGCTCGAAAACCTTCGGATTTGTTGATCGTAACCAGTCAGAATCGGCGATGGAGTTGTCCTGTCTGGCCGCAGAAGCGGAAGAGGGCACGAAACGTTCTTTGGTCTGCTTTTCGCATAGGTCTGATTCTTCAGTCATAGCCGGGTCGAAAGCTGGAAATGGCTCAGGGAGACTCTTGTTTCGACGCAAGCTTTCCGGTTCTTGCTCTTGCTCATGCCATGGCAATGCCGAGTTGTTGTGGCGTTTGAGAAGAACACTTCTCCGATTCAAATTCGATTCATAGTTATCTTGCTTGCTAGGATCTTCATATGGTGAGCGACCAAGATCCAAACCAAGACCAGCCAGCGGTAAAGGCTTTGTTCCCTCCCACCATGCTTTTTGCTGGCTGGCTACAGAGTCTTGGGCGGGCGAATGCACCCGACTGGTGTTGTCATCTGCGCTCAAGCCCTCAGTCGCAGTCTTGAAAGAATCGGCATACGAGCTTGGATAGTGGTACAGAGCAGGTCGAGGCACGGAAAGATTCTCTTTATGACCCTTTGGAGAAGCCTCTGGAGTCGGCGGGCTGTGGTTGTCGAGGTTGATGGGGGTGCTGCGGCCTGACTTGTGCGATTGAAGCGCGTTCCTAACGCGATCAGCGAACAGTGGTGCAGGGCTCTGGCCACGCTCTGCCTGCGTTTCTGCAATATCGCTGCTCGTCATGGTCGGAGGCGTTGGAGGAAGGCCAGAATTCTGACGCAGGTGCTCGTGCTGTGGTATCGGCGGCGTTACGACAAGGTCGTGTGTATCGTGGTCGTCCTCATGCGACAAGAGCGAGGTGCCCTCATCAGTGTGGTCGTCGTCCGGTTCAGAATCTGGTATGGTCGCAATGGTGGTTGGTACAAGTCGTTGCACATGGGTCGTATGACGCCTTAAGCTCGAACTGACTCGCTGATCCTGGACCTTGAACTCCTTGAATGCGCGCTCAAGTGCATCGAACCCCTTGACAGGAGGGTCCATTGCCTGGCGAGGCTATCGTTGTAAAGGCGATGTGGACAGCATATAGCAAACAATCCCGCGTTGCTATTATGCTGTGCTGTAGTCTATGTTCAAATGGATCGGAGAGCATCAACCAGTATCCCCGTCCCCGCGTCAGGGTGTCGTTGTTGGTGTGCGCGCAAGTCGTGGTTTCATTACAAATGGTGGATGCCGCGTTGTCGACGGCGTTCAGGATCGTAGCACGTTGGCGGCTGTCGTGCGCGGCGAGCGATACGTCGTCGAATGCGCGGTGTACTCTCGGGCTAGACGGAGCGGACGGCTGTAGAAGTAGAGATTGGGGATGTAGGTGCCCGCTGTCGTCGTCGATATTATGCCGCGGTGGTGGTGGTGGTGATGGTGGTGGTGGAGGTGAATTAGCGTCAACGTGAAGAGAACAAGGCGGGATAGACACGCTCTGAGGCCGAGCCCTGGCACCACGACTGCTGTGTGATGTTCAAGAGAGAAGACGTGTGAGGGTTGCGCGCAAGAGGCCCGTCCGAGAAGACGCAGCCCAGCGAGCCGATGCGAACGATCCCCCAGATGAGATTCCAGAAGCCTTGATGTTTCCTTGGCTGGATGTCGACGTCAGATCGCACGTGCCCTCAATCGCGCCTCTATCTCTACCTCGATCTATGCGTGTATGGTTGCTGAGAACTGGTCCTACATTATACCAAGAATCACGACGACAAGTGTGGTATGTTCGGGAGAGAATAATGTGTGCGCAGGACACGGTGCAACAATGGGGATGCGAAGGACTACAGTATGGATCGTCTCGGGCAAGTCCTGCTGCGTTATGCCAGAGCTACGCCCGATGCACGTCCGGACGGTGGCTGCAGTTGCGAGTACCAATCACTGTTGCAGGATGCTTGCGAGACGAAGTCGTCGGTTTCAACACATCAAATTGCTTCATCAGCCGCGTTTCACGCACAACGACCTGCTCGATACCGTACATGCAATGCCATTGTACCAGCCAGTCGGGCGGCTGCTGTGACATCCATCACGGCTGTCCGTGGAAGTGCCGCTGTTGCACGAGGAGTACGTCTGAGGCGGACGGAGGAGCTGCCGAGAGTTTTCCTAGTTTGCAGCGTTTCTGCAGTAGCTCGGCGCTGCTCGAATCGCCTGGCTACAGAAATTTCGTGCTTGCCATTGGCTATATATGGTGCTGTGGCTGTCTTGGAGCACGAGAAGCTGTTCCTTGCTAACAAGAAGGCGTAGGAGTGGCTCTGTTCAGTGGTAGCAGGTCTGCATGCGGCATGCCATATATGCTGATCTGGTCCCCAGGATATCAATTGACCAGCCAAGACTATTGTTTTCATGCATGGTGGGCCGGCCACAAACCACGTTGACGTTCCTGACCGGTGGAGACGGTTTCGTAACATCTATAGTGTACCTGCCCGTGAAAGTAATGGACAAGTTGTTCCAATGCGAGCGTGTTGCATGATGACCTGCCACTCAGCTCATGATTGTGCTTACTTATCCTGCGCGTGAGATCGAAGCCTTCGCGCGAAGCCTTCGGGCACATCTCTGCTCTGATCGACTGCATCGCGCAGGTGGAATCCTCCAGGTCGTACTGTAGCTTCGCCTGTGTCATTATCGACCTTCTAAGTTCTGCCGCACCCACTGTGTCGAACAATATGACATCCTGGTCGTTCATCCATCCCCTGCCACGCAACGTCACTCTGCAGATCTCGACCACAGACTCTACCCACTCCTCTCAGCTATTGTCGCGAGCCTCCGAATGTGCAGCGGTAATGCATCGTCGCGTTCCTTATACATACTGCTGGCAGTCTTTCTACCCGTGCAAGGACCACTACGTATCTGCGTCGCTATAGAACTATCGATATCGCACACTTGACCGCATCGAGCACTCAATGCGCTAAGCTTCGAAGCTACCAATGATGCCTGAGATGACATGGCTGAGTCCTAAAAGACGTCGAACTACTGGTAACCTCAAGAATATACCGAATGGCCAATATAGACCACCGGCAGACAACGGCGAGCCTGCGACGCCGACTTGGACAGGGAGTGCTTTAAGCGATCGACCTCTGCCGAGTCTACGCCCATTGTCGCAACCCTCCGCCCAGAGTGTCGCAAGCTCTAATAATGGAGACGGCAATCTGTTCTATGCATATGCGAAAAGAGTACGCATCGCTAGGCAATGTGAAGATGTGCCATGCTGATCTATACCCTTCATAGGGCGACGACCTATACTCTCAATACCTCCTAACCTTTGCATCAGCCTCGATCGCGAACGAATGGTGGCTCATGGTTCAAGCCCATTTCCCAGACTGCACCCGTCCCGGCCCTCAATTCTTCTCCTTCAAAACGGAAGATCTTCTTTGCAAAGCCTGGACGCATTCCAATTTCGAACACTTGAGGACCAAGTGGATGTATATGTCATTCTCGAACACCAACAGTGATGGTATCGGAGGAGCAGCACAAGGCATCATTCCTGTCCAGGATGCGCAAGGTAATGTGCTCGGTGGTTCTGCGCCGGCAAATCAGGAGCTAGGGAAAGCCAGAGGGGAGGTGAAGGATACGAGAAATGAGGTCGCGAAGCTGGAGGAACACTTCGAGAAAATGATGGAAGCCGTGGAGAAGAATACTGAAGTCGTGGGTAAACTGACAGAAGAGAGGGAGAAAGATAGGACTGGGAGAAATGGCCCTGCGAAGACAAGCTACTTCGACGACAGCGGCTTGCAGCGCGTGTCGAACCACCTGGAACGTATACAGAGCATTATGGAGCAGTCCGTGGCAGAAGGGAATGAGAGTGCAAGAGTATCAGAGAAGACAAGACAGATGAACCTCGACTTCTCGCCTCTTACGGATAAGCTAGAGAAGATGCAACACGCTGTCGAGCAGAATTCCGAACAGATCAGAACTTTGCTCAACGAAGCATCCGTGAGAGCGGATGCAGATACACAGCGAAAGCCATTTTGGGGCAGCTCACAGCCGCAAGTCGATCTGTCGCCGCTCAACAAGCATCTGCAACAAATCCACAACGCTATCGAGCAGCAAAGCTCCCACATGCAAGCCTTGGCAGGATTTGCTTCCGGTGATGCAGAATCTATGTCACCTTCGAAAGAACAGCCACAGCCGCAGCACAGTCTCGCGTCATTGGGCGAGCATTTGGGACAGATCTACAATGCGCTTGAAGAAGGCAACAGGCATGCCAAAGACGAATTTTCGCCCGGGCAGAAACACCTCGAGGGCCTAGGCGCTAGCTCAAGGGCCAATAACGAGATCCTGCATCGTCTTCTGGACTCGCAGGACTCTACTCGCGAAGCCATTTCGCATCTCAAGCCAGTACAGCCTGACCTCTTAGCATTGACAGGACAACTCGAGAAGCTCATTAAAGCACAGAACGCAACGCGTGAAGCGATCGAAGCCAACTCTGCTGAGATAGATGTCAGTCCACTAGTTGAACAAATGGATGCTGTCAGAGAAGCGATTGAGGGGCAGCATCATCCACTCCTCGAGCATTTACAAGGCTTGCGTACTGCTACCGATCGCAATGCCGATCACATGCAGTCCCTGGTAGAAGCACAGAAACAACAGACACAGACACCCGCGAAGAGCGCCGAAATAGATCTCACACCTATGACAGAACGTCTGAGCAAGATCCACGCGTCTCTCGAAAGAGCCAACCAACAGGACTCGGGTCAAGGTTCTGGTGCTGGCGATCCAAAGTTCATTCTCTCAGCCCTGACGTCTCATCTGAGCAAGATCCAAGCTGTCACAGAGAAAAACGCCAAATCTGTACAGACCTTACAGACGAACCACACTGCAACCCAAGACAAGATGCACGCCAGCCTAACACAAGCCTCAGACGCCGTCCGAACCCTCGCCACAACGAACGCAGAGACGCACAGACTCCTGGCCAGACGTGCAAACGACGTGGAGGACAAGAGCAAAGAGGACTATGCTCGATTGGAGAAGAGGCTGGAAGCTACTAGTAGTCAGGTCAGAGAGTTGATGACAGGACAGAGGGAAATGACCAAAGTCATGAGAGATTTGGCGAATGCAATCAGTGCGCAGAATAAAGGGAATTGCGATCATGTGGTTATACCGCCTCCAAGGAAGATGGGAAAGAAGGTGGTTGGGTTTGTGTATGACGGGAAGGTGAAGGAGAGTCCCGAGGGGAGTATATTACGACAGTAGAATTCTCTGTCCAGAGAGAGAGAGAGAGAGAGAGGAGGTATGCGTATGCAGCATAGTAGGCGATGGACTGAATGGGATTGCACGGCGCCTGCCGCCATATGTGCGATACAGCTAGCTTCGAGTGTGTACAAAGGGAAGCTCGTATGAGTTTTTAGCGGTGTATGCATCAGACCAGACGGGAACGCGCCGCCTCGTGGAGCGCGCTGTTAGGATATGTTTAGTACGGTACTGTACAGGTGCCGGCTCCGAATACTGTCGTGCATTCGGCTGCCGCTGAGGATAGTCACTAGTTCGCTGGTTGTTGACATACATAGGTGCGCGCGATTGCCCTCATTACTGTCAGGCTCCCGCTTGATCTTGGCCTTGTCCTTTTTAGTGACGCTGAAGATTGGTTTGATAGCCTTGGTAGCACTTCCGCATCTCCTGGTTCAGCCTGTTTCTTTGTCCTCAACTTCTGGGGTGGCTGCGCCTTCGCTTTGATGGCTTCGAAAGAGTCTTGGATATGGAACTCGCCCGATAGCGCGAGCGCGTCGGCTCCTCCTCTCCTTCAACGCTCAAAGATGACCGGCCCATCCTGTGCCCTTGAAGGCGGTTGCAATAGCTGGAGCAACGGAAGCAGAAATACATTTAAAAACGGGTACCGTAACTCCGCCATCAAAGGTCGTGTCGTAGTCTTCTGCTTTAATTACCCGCGCCTTACGCCTCCTCTCCGGCACAACGTCGTCCTTTCGTCCCTCAACCGTGCTTCTGACCTCCTCATGCTGACAGAAATGCTGCCCAACCACTGTTGCTGGTGTAGCTGAGTTCTAGACGGCTGTCGCAAGATCGTGCTCTGGTCGGGAAAAGGCACATGCGCTGGCGTCGGATCCTCCCCTTCACCTTTGATACAGCTTCATAGAGGTTTCGAAGGTATGCCTTCATGACTCTGTACCCAGCACTGTAGGCGGCGCAAAGAGCTGCACTGCATTAGGCTTTGTGGCGCTGCAATATGAGATACATGCATGTACAACATTCATCACTGACGAAGAACGGCACACACAAGGGGCACTTTCTCCAAGCGCATCTGACCTGTACGATACGGCGGCAGCAGCTGTAATATATTATCTACTGTTCACTTCGGCGCAGGGAAGAGCGACTTAGCGCCTGGCGATGAGGGTACGTATCTCCTGCTGGTGAGTAGCCTTCCGTTCCGACAGCTTGAACATGCCATAGCTCAGCCGATTGCATCCAATCGTCTTCACGAGATGTTCGGGTGTCTAGCAGACTGATGTCCGGGGCACAAAAGCCATTGTCATTGGGCCAACGGAACGCTTCTCATGCTGGACGCATGGGAAGCTGCAGGCGCTCAATCATCGACGTGGGAGAAGAATCAATAACGTCGTTCTACCAGGACAAGGATCGTCACCGCGTTGATGATGCGAGGCATCCGTAAGGTTCGCGGATGGCCGAGACCCTCTTTCGGCTGATAAGCTAGTACGTATGATAGCATCCAGGGCAAGCATGCAGTGATATGGTCAGGCCATACGTTGATGATCAGATGGAACAGAGAAGGCAGAGGAGCAAGAGGAGACAGTAACCCATCAACCTGGGACCGAGCCCTTGACTAGTGCATAGAATTACCGGGTTGCCTTTCACGGCTTCCCGCAGCCAACATGCACCCTCCAGGGCCTCCACACAGGTAACGTTGTCGCGTTCTTCTTGCCTGGCGACCTGCGCCATCCTCTCTCTTTCAACTTCACTTCACCTTGAGCTCATCGTTATCGCTCATGCCCATCTTGATGCTTCGGCGAAGCGTCATATCGTGGCTCACCGTAAGATGTCTCCAAGACATCACACGTCACCCGCTCATCTACCAGCCACATCCAAGTCTAGTCTGGTCATAAGACGCGAAACGCCGTCGGAAGTGGAGCGGCAGAATGCGATCTGCTGTTTGCACTGCTATACCGCCAGTTTGCAACATGCTACGGACCTCAAGTCATCAGCGAGACACGGAATGAGCTAGGTGATCGCTCCTTTGCACTGTCGTAACCTCTCTCTTTTCTCTTCTCTTTCCTCTCTTTCTTTCTAATGTCCCATGACTACCACAGATCACGTTCGCTGTCTTTCTTGCCTGGCGGTCAGGCAACGATATCCTGATCATGACTCAACGATACAGCTATCTGGTAATTCAACGCGACTACGATCATTACAGCGAGCATGCAAACATCACGACAAAGATAATCAGTTCGCACGCAACACTGGGTATGGCCAACGCAAACGCGCACTGGACAGCGCAACGTGAAGCCAAGTCCGCCGTTCATCCTGGCTATGGTTCGGTAGAAGTCAATTTCGAGCACTATGGCGCATATTCGGCATACTGTCAGACTGGCGAGCATCATCGAGATCACTTTGAGGTCCAAGTCGAGAGAAGACTAGAAGGTCCTCCTCGTGCTGTGCAATTGCCACTGCCAGACTGGATACATCCTCAGCTACTGCCTGGCTGCGGGCAACAGCCACCACATAGATATCTACCCACGCCAGTACACAGCGCACCACATAACATTCCACCAGGCGCGACGGACATGGTACCACACCATCCCGTGCCTCAGCAGCAGCAACAACAACACTCTGAATCGAGAAATATGCCAGCAGGCCGGCATAAGCAGCAACATGCCTATGTGGTCGTGCAAAGAAACCGTGACGTCTCGAGTGGCAGCACAAGGGTCGACTCTAACATTCTTGGCGTATTCTTCGATCTGGACGATGCAAATGAGGCTGCGATGCATTACGCTCAACGAGAGCGACGAGATGTTTCCAGCGAGCAAGTCGAGGAGATCAAAGAAACTATCAACTATACTGATGGCTATGTCCTCGAATGTGGTACTCACGAGAAGACCCGCGACCACTTCATCATCGAAGTTGAGGAGCATGGTATTGGCGAGATTGAGTACGAGGTTCATGACGACGAAGCAGACGGCAGTGAGGATGAGGGTATCGCAGACGATGCGGATGCAGACGGGGAAGATGACGATGGCGCTGAAGAAGTCTGCTCCTCTCCAGTACGACCGATGAAGCGCCAGAGACGATGAAGCGCAGTTGCATCGAGTCCCACACAAGCACCGCTGATTGCTGGCACAGTATGAGGCAGCTCAAGCGAGTACTCGCGATGTATCAAGCACGCCGTGTAGCGAGCGAGCTACGACGTATCTGATTGACCGATCCAAACACCTACGAGACAGCATCAGAATCGGCCTTTGGCGAAGCTGATCGCTACAAAGTATTCAGCCAGCCATTGCCGCTGAAGCCCGATGATCTAACGAGATATGGAAGATGGTCGCTCTGGTATACTAACACGAGAACGGTTCGGGTAGATTGTATGCTATCTGGTCTTTGGTGCATTGATCAAGGACGTGGCAAACCAGGCACGAGTGCAAGAAAGCGTGTGTGGCAGAAGACGTGCTGAGAAGAAAAAGCCTGGTGCAAGATTATGTGCTTGTTGCATTATCGAGTAGCCAGTAGCCTCCAATCTCCTCCCATGTCTTCTCGAAGCCAGGTATCAGCTCGTCAAATGGTCGAGCCTTCACGTTTCTCATATCGGTACACCACTGTGCATCCATGCCTTCTGGTCGATCAGGCAGGTAAGCTTGGCCATCTATCTTTATCTCGACCTGTGTAATATTGTTCCAGTTCTCAGGCTCCCACCCCGATTTATAAGCCTGCCAAATGCCACCATTTGCTTTCCGGTGCCAGGCCATGACTGGTGGCTGCATTGTCTTGAGCAGACCGCCGTGCAAGAAGGCAACACGACCATCCGAGTGGTCAGGATGATACTGCGCAAAAGTGTGGCCACAATAGTAATCGTCCATCAGTGTTCCCACGCTTGTAAGCCAGCGCGTAGGAGTGCCGAATTTTGTCTTTAGTGCGCGCCATGCAAATCTGAAAGTGTCTTTGTCACCCAGAAGGAAATTGTTGTAGTACCCAGTATTGTCGTCCTTGATGTTGATGAACCACAAAGCGAGCTGCAGATGGTACCAGAACTTACCTTTGTGCACCAGCAGCTGACCACTTTCTTGCTCGTACTCATCCATACGGCAGACGCTGTTCGTGATGGACCAGATGGGATTGTTGACTCTGGTTCGTGCTATGTCGGGCCAGAAGACAGTACCATATTCTCTGTAGGCTTGAGACTCAAAAAGCTCTTCCGGGCGGATCGCAGGTATGTTGTCACTGTCCATGAGCAAGAGCTCCTCGAAGCGAGAGTTGATCACGGCAGCAGTCTTCAATTGATAGTCGTTTCTGAGGAAACCGCCTTTGACTGTGTGGTAGATGTTACCCACGGGTGATGAAAGGTCGTTGAAGTACATGCGTGGCCAGACGTCCATCAGCTCGTTACGTGCGTCTTCGTTGAGCTCATCTTCCCAGTAGTGCAGTTCCACAGGCATTCTGGATCCGAGCCTATTCAAATGCCGCAGGAGCACCTTGATCCGATGGCGACTCTGCCCCTGGCCGCCAACCACCACAATGCCGCGCCCATCGAAGTGGGAAGCATACTCCTCGTACGGCATCATCCCTTTCCTCACGAACCGTTGCCACAGCGTACGGTGCTGGTCGAGTTCCTTGTCATCCCGATCCTGCCTCGCCCAGTCTGAACTAGACATGAGGCCATCTGCGAGGCCGAATTGAAAGTCAATCGTCTCCAAGGTCTCATTCGACCAGGTGCATCCAGACTTCGCCTCTGCCATGCGCACTGGCTTGAGCTTTAGGACATTATCGAAGTGCGGCCAGAAGGCATCAGGCGGCCGTAACTTGTGTGCGTCCTGATCGAGGTCGAACAGAGTTCGGGGAGGCTCACTCCATAGCGATCTGACTTGTCCGACTTGATCCGTCCAGGATTCTCGCCATAGGAAAGAGATACTCAGAAACGATATGGACAGAACGGACGCCAGCAACAAGATCCGATAGTGTCGTTCTAGGAAGGCCATGCTGACGGCCGGCAACTCGTCCTCAATCTCGCCCGGTTACCGCAATGCTTGCATCTTCATCGTGATGCAGCAAAACGAGGAAAACTGCTAGCAGTCGCTGTGCGAGATGAAATTGCCACTCAAGTACCGATAATTAGGAGATTCCAGAGTACAGAATACAGTTTTGGCTGCGCAACGCACCGGCAAATGGGGACACGATCCACGCGATCGGCACGAGCATATCCGTTCGTCAGTAGACAATCCGACTTGGTACCGGTTCGTTGTCACCGGGACATGCCGAGGCCGAGCCAAAGTTAACGGCCTCACATATGACGAAGACAACTCCTATCGCAATGCCAAGAGAGTGGTACTGTAATATTCAAAATGCTGCAGCGCACTTTTCGATGCGCCTGGGTGAAATAGTACAGTTCCGAATCATGCACGCGAGCATTTCTTGTTGTTTTCTCCACCTTAGCATTCCGAGTGTCTGGGACTTCCCTCGATGGTCACGGCGGCCGTAGTAGGATATTGATCTCTTTGGAGATATGGCTGGACCTGGAGACCTTCAGCATGGCGCCTTGTAGAAGATACTGCAGGCTTCGCGATTGACACGAACGTTTAACAAGAGGCCAGTCTCGAAAAGTGGCTGGAAGAGAAGGAGGAGTTCGGCTGGTCGGCAGTCTCGCTCCCGAGATCTTGTCGTCCCTGCTTCGGTTTGACCATGACAACGACACTTTACTGTGTTTCGTTCGATACGATCAGAAGGCAATGGTGGTCTTCAATGGAAAAGGTGTGCCGAAAGGTATGGCTGCCCACACCAATGGCTACCTGAAACACCATAACGCGCGTGACCATGACTACAATGGAACGTCGAAGCCAAAGAACAAGATGATCCTCAATGCCTTTGTAGAAATGTGCTCCGGTCACCAATCCCCCGGCCTATGGCGGCACCCAAGAGACCGCTCCTCCAACTTCAACTCCCTACAGCACTGGATCTCCCTCGCCAAGCTCCTCGAAAGAGGCAAATTCCAAGGCATCTTCATCGCTGATGTACTTGGTGGCTACGACGTCTATGGCGGCCCCAACAACCTCGCTCCAGCAATCAGATCCGGCGCTCAATGCCCTGTCAACGAACCTGTATCCGTAGTCCCAGCCATGGCAGCCGCCACAAAATCCATCGGTTTCGGCGTTACCATCAGCACGAGTTATGAGCAGCCATACCATCTCGCCAGACGTCTCAGCACAGTAGACCACCTCACCAACGGACGTTTAGGCTGGAACGTCGTAACCGGCTACCTCGACTCCGCAGCTAGGAATCTCTCCAATGGCGCTCCCAACATCTCCCACGACGAACGCTATGCCATCTGCGAGGAGTACATGGACGTGGTATACAAACTCTGGAACTCCTCTTGGCGAAGCGACGCAGTGCAACTCGATCATAAGTCCGGGGTCTATACTGACCCGAACTTGGTGAGGGAGATCAACCACAACGGCAAGTACTTCACTGTTCCAGGACCGCATTTATGCCAGCCGAGTCCGCAGCGTACGCCGGTGATATACCAGGCGGGCACGAGCAAAGCCGGGAAGGGGTTTGCGGCTAGACATTCGGAGTGCGTCTTCGTCTCGCAGCACTCTCCGCAAGCAGTGGTGAAGAATGTCAAAGACATCAGAGAGAACGCTGCTGCTCTCGGTCGAGATCCACAGTCGATCAAAGTGCTAGCGAAATTCTGTCCCGTTCTAGGACGGACACAGGCAGAAGCGGATGCAAAATATCGTGATTTGGTGCAGTATGGAGATTACGAAGGTGCCCTTGCGCTATTCGGTGGGTGGACAGGGGTGGATATGGCGCCCTATGGCGAGGATGAGGAGCTGCGGTATGTAGAATCTAATGCCATCAGGTCGTATATCGAGGGATTGATCTCGGTAGCACCGGATGTGAATGGAGGGAAGTGGACCAAGCGGACGTTGGCGGAGCATATTATGGTTGGAGGGTTGGGGGCAACTTGTGTGGGTACGCCGGAGAAGGTGGCCGATGAGATGGAGAGGTGGTTGAGGGAAGGGGATGTCGACGGGTTCAATATCGCGTACGCGTTGATGCCGGGGACGTTTGAGGATGTCGTGGAGATGCTTGTACCGGAGTTGCAGAGACGTGGATTGTTCTGGGAGGATTATGCTGTACCCGGCGGAACATATCGTGAGAACATATATGAGACACCGGGAAAGAAAGAGCCGCCAGAGAGTCATCCCGCTGGTAAGCTGATCTGGTGTGCGCCTGCTCAGAGCACTCCTGTGACAGATGGCGTGCTGGCGAGCAGAGAAAAGGATGCGGCACAACCAGAGCTCCCACCATGGCTCCTCGAGGGCCTTCTCTGAAAACACACACACACACACACCCACACTCTCTCTTTCCATTCCTTGCTCCCGACGAACACAACCAAAGCAATCTTGCTATGCCCATTATTACGTGCAGAGGCCTGCAGGCCCAGACGGGATTGATGTCGTTGCGACTGCACACGCGCATGAGTGAATAGGTGAAGTGGATGCCCTACAATGATGTATTCTGTGACGCGGGATTGACTCGTGCTATGAGGTAAAAGGTTGAGTTTGTGTTGAGGTCGAGAGCGCTGTAATGTGGCGCGTCATAGCAACGGCTGTTCCTCTGCAGCTTCATTCGGAACTATGCTACTCGTCTCCTTCGTACCTCGTCCCTCCTTTCCGATCGTCACCTCTCCCATTCGCCAGCTCTGCCTCTACACATCATACCAAGAACAGTTGCTCTACGGATCTTCGTTGCTTGAGATGGGCAATTGCGTGCTTGAGACAGTCTCGGAAGAGGTATGTCTTAGGGCCCATACAGGTTTCCATTGCCGAGTGGCAACGGTGTCGCACCGAAGGGCTATCTGCACTGCCTTTCTTCGCAGGCACAATAGGTATCGTTCATCAGCCTACAGCCTTCGCCTACTGGATCTTCAGGTGGTTATGGAGACGGTCGTCGGCGGTTCACTTGGGTGCTTCTGGAACTGTATTGGCATCAGATGGACCGTCCGACACGACATGGGTTTGTTGTTCACTGACCTGAACATTGGCTTCGAGCTCCTTCTCATCGATGGTCAGACTCTCGACCTCAGGAGACAGCTCGCCGTCATTATCATCATCGTCATCATCATCATCATCATCATCAATAAAACCACCTCGCTCTGCATCCCAGCCTTCGATATCTCGCAGCAGTCGGACGTATTGCTCTGGTATGAGGCCTTGCTCGCCAGTCTGGGGGTTTTCGGCCACTAGCCAGCCTTGGCCATGCCGATACGCAACGAGCACAGTCTGTCCTTCTGTAAGCCGCAGCTCGTTGTCATTCTCAGGCTCGAAGCTGTACAGTGCCAAGCTTGGCCCAGCGTACTCCTCGTCCTCCGGACCTAGGCTCTCCCTCTGCGGCGAGTGCGTTGATGGCTCTGCGTCAAGTGGAATATCCTCATCTGGGTCAACAGGCTGGCTGGTGTGGAAGCTTCTGTTTGGAAGTGTGGACGCGAAATGCGAGTCCCTCCTGCCAGAGCCTGACACTACTTCTCCACTTTCAGCCTGGCCGCGACTCTGCCGCAGCGCATCTCTCCCAGCGGGGTCGTGGAACAATGATGGATCGGAGTCGCGTCCGCTCTCGCGCCGTCTCCCTCGCTCGTAGTTGGGCATGTCGGCGAACGATCTGCTCTTGCGATGCTTGCTTCTGCGAAAGCTGGTCTCACCTTCGCCCCAATCATCTGCACTGGCGAAGCTTGTACTCGGCAGTGGCTCCATTTCGGATTCCTCCGGGTCGTTGTAGTATGGACCATCACCTCCCCACGGTCCCGCGCTCCACGTGCCTCGCCCGGAAGCGGAACTTCCTTCTGCTGACTCTGACACTCTGCGTGCTGCATTCCAATCTGAGCCGGGGGTACTCGTGCCCGATAGATGCTCCGGCGCCGCGCCAAAGTGCATTGGGTGGAAGGGTGGGTAGGCAAAATCTCGCACCAGCGCACACGACAGACTTGGTTGAAGCGGCGGATATGCATTGGAGTGTGGTCGCGACTTGTTGCTTCGTTTCGAGTAGGACGACATTCTGTTTTCGGCGAAGGATGGAATGTGCTCGGGGAGCTGAGGGCGCTGTTGCGACAAGTCGGGATCGTGGTCGGTCGACTCTCCAGTACGCTCGGCGGAGAGGGCACGCCAGGCTGGCATGTGGTGATGCGAGTTTGTGTCGAGCACCGATGCTTGTGCCATGACCTCTGGCATGTTTTGCTTTAGCTTTGGCTTTGGCTTTGGCTTTGCTCTGCACCCGCTTATCGATCGTCGTCCCTGCGCGACCCAACGATCCAGCCTCGTCTGACTCGATGCACGGGCGCAGTGGTGTATGGGGGGGCGTGCGTACTGTACGTGCGTGTGTGCGGGCCCGTGGGCTTGCGCCTGTACTCAGCTGACAAAGCCAGAGCCTATAGTTAACGTGTGAACCCAAGCCAACCCAAGCCCACAACACGATGCTTTGCTCGAGTCTATGGCAACGCAAACCGCCCCGGGTCCGCGGTCCGCTGTATCCCGATGTCCCGATCGATGGTTAAATGGACGAGGTGGCAGTCAACAGCAGCAGATGAGATTGGGGGCCTCAGAGCGTCTAAGAATAGAATGCCTGCGGCACGTTCTTGCAGATGGTGGCGGGGGCGAAGTGAAGTTACAGTAGCAGCAACGCTTAGGAGTACAGTAGTACTAGTAGTACGTAGCGCCTCTGCGGCTCTGCCTCGCAACAAAGGTCCCGTCACGCGCTGAGCTTCCACCAAGTGAATTCGAACTGTCTCAAACAAGCTTCGGAGGGGAAGCAGAGTAGTAGTACATACTA
This sequence comes from Exutisphaerella laricina CBS 326.52, assembly GCA_000504385.2. NCBI lineage: Eukaryota > Fungi > Ascomycota > Dothideomycetes > Mycosphaerellales > Mycosphaerellaceae > Exutisphaerella > Exutisphaerella laricina. Next base: position 49,875 of record KZ106750.1, read on the forward strand.
GTAGTGTGGGTGTGTGTGTGTGTGTGTGTAAAAAGGTAAAGAAAGGTTCATGTCTGGTCTTGTCCTCGGCGCATCCATGTTCCCGGCCTGCAGCGACGACGAATGGTGGAACATCTCGCTAATGCTCACTTGTCGCGCCAGTCTCGCCCATCGCCCCAAAGTGCTCTGGTGAAACACAAGCCCTCGCTTCGCTGGTCTCCACCCTCTGTCCACCCTGCTCGCATCATCGCCTTCTGCTTCCCGTCTGGCGGCACGGAAGCAACAGACAACATATGCCCCGACCTACTTACAGATAGACTGCATGCTTCTGCTGCGGCTACCTCCTACAGGATGCCGTGCGATGACCGCTAATAGCAGCTGATCACCCGTCCGAGCCCGCCGCAGAGCTGCTACGTACACTGGGTCTCGATCTCATAAGTCGACCATATCCCAGGCATCCAGGTGGACCTTATGCTGCCTCCTGCGGTCGCCATGGCAGCTACTGCATCTGAGCCGGACCATAGCATCTTGAAACACCGCCTCGTCGGCTTCCTGCGCAGGCGAGCGCCCCCGAAGACCTTTTGCCCGTCCGAGGTTGCCAGGGCTCTGACAGCACGGGACTTGAAAGACATGGGTTTCGAAGATTGGAGAGACGCTATGCCTGCTATTCGCCAAGTCGCATGGCAGATGCGAGAGGAAGGGCTTCTCGACGTCACTCAAAAGGGAGAGGCCATTGACTGTATGGACCTTGACCAAGTTCGAGGACCAATTCGCATTCGACGGGTAGCAGGATGAAATCGCCCGTGAAACGACCCATCAAAAAACGACTCGCCAGCCTTATCCACAACACGACAATGTTCCAAAGATTGCCTTCTTGGATCTATATGAACCACGTGCGACCAACTGCCGCCGCTACTGCTACGGAAAGCCGAAACAGTCGCGCAAGGAGTTACAGTTTCCCCCGATTCAAGCACTTTGAAACCTCCCCGAAACCCATATAGACAGTGACACGACAGCCCTATCAACGCTAAGGACTGCATCAGTATATGGGATTCAAGCTCACCGGAGCCCTGGCGCATAGCAACGCTCCATTCTTGCTTTCGGAGCACCACCAATGGCTGCTGCATAGCTTGTATCGCATTGTCGCGGTGCATGGATTTCGGACACCGCCATTCTCCTGTTCTCTAGCACTATTTAGCGTCCATCGACTGGCTACGAAGCTGTCTCTCGCATTGCATAAGTAACACCTCGCTTAATCTTCTTCACTTATATATAATATTGATGTATTTCACTCCCAGCCGAACTCATGCCGCTTTCCCTTAACCTCACGGCGCCTCGACCAAGAAATGACTCTCAGGCCCAGGCGACGGCGCGTGCATCTCCTGCACACCATATCTGCCCCACTTCGCCGTTGCGCCATCGACCTCCGATAGGAGCGCTGGTGACCCGACTTCGTGTATGTTCGACCCGGGATCTGCTTCGTAAACCCCTGATCGATCACCATGGACTTCATGTATGCTGCCCCCGGACGACAGCAGGTCGGAAGCCCCGCGTGTCTTCTTTTTGCTATCGGTGTAGGTTTCCTCTACAGCCTTGTCGGCCTGGGATTTCTGCTGGCGACGTTGTCGGCGAAGGTGAAGCCACCAGGCTATCGAGGCGCCGATGGTTGCTAGACCAGCGAGGACGCCTATGACAATTCCAGCAATAGCGCCGTCGCCAAGAGCATCCGACGACTTTGGCGGCTTTGTCGATGCTGGAGTAGAGGACTCTGTCGGTATCGTTATCGCCACGAGATGCTGTGCATCGACGTTCTCGAAACTAGCCTGCGCAATCGTGAAATTGCCTCGTTCAAAATCTGCTATCACGTATGCTTCCTGGAAGAAAGTCCTGCCGATGGTGTACTGAGTGTCATTCGCAGCCCGCCGGATGGGAAAGTACCTCGTGGCGTTCTCGTAGAAGGGATAGCTTGCTTCGAGGTCGAAGGCGGCGTACGGAAATGCTATGCTGACTGTTTCTGAAGACGTACTTTCCCCGAGCACAAATGTGACCGTGGGGCTCAGCTCAAGCATTTTGCTTCTCATAGTGTCGTTGATCAAGTACAAGTCGGTCGTGGCGTCGTGCGTTAAGCCAAAGGCTGATACAAAAGCACTTATCGCGTCGTCCGGGAGCCATATGTGTGGTACGGTGGAATCTACAAAGTGGTATGTGGACGTTGGCAGCAGGTTTGACGTGCCTGTCAATACATTCTCCGCCAGGATTCGCTGGACAGCGACTTGCAAAAATCGTGAGTCGTCGGCATTCATGCTGATTGAGAGGCCGGGAGCCTTGTATCTGTTGGTGTCGTGGCCGCCCAGCGTCAAAGATGCTGAGGCGTTGTCGCGATATGCTGCGCCAGCGGTATACGCAAAGGAGTGGCTAGGGATCTGACTTGCGTTGACCAGATCGCTGAGGTAGCTTGGGATAGGGTCGTTGAATGTTGTGAAGTTGATCGTCTTTGGTCCCAGGCCGGCTAGTCCATACCACCAGGATGGATCTGCAATACCAGCCACGACTTGATGCGTCAAATTCGGCGATGTGCTTGAGTTACCCCATAGTACTGTATCGAAACCGTACAGCCCGTTGCCAGTATAGCCCAGCTTGGACTCCTGCGAGTCAACTGTGAAGATACCATTGGCAATCCATGTAGAGCTTGCATTTGTCGCAAAGCCCGAGCTATTCTTCCCATCGACAGGTAGCGTGCCTCGTAGGTAGCCGCAGTATCCTGGATCGTCCGGCGAGACTGAAGTGCAGCCCTCGGGCACCGGTATCCATAGCTCTTGTCCTGCTGTAGACGGAAAGATGCGAAAGTCCTGGGGTGGTGTGCCGACCCGCACAATGAAGCTGTTCCACGAGCCATCATTGCCGTCCCAGAACGAAGAAGGCGTCCATGCGACGGGAGCTGCTATCGTGTTGTTGGCCATGGATAGTAGCCGTGGGCTTGCCGTGGGCGTTTTACTCGAGTGACTCTTCCCGACCGTGCTCTATAGCTAACACCTCTTTCCGACCCCGATGATATTGCTGTGCCTACGAGCTCGCCTGAACAAAGCGGAACCTTATCCCATAACCCTCCTGCTCGCTGTGCCTGACTGAATGAGTGGATGGATAAATGAGTGACATGATGTAAGTGAGAAAGGGAGCAAATACACGGCCTACACAGTTAGAGGTGCAGCTGGAAGTGTGGTCGAAGGATCGCACTGCCTGGCGTGTGGCTTGCACTGATTGGACGATATCCTTGCCAAACAGATTTAGAACATCGGATGGCATGTGGGTATCTCTTCTTCGTCCACGCGAGTTCTGTGTAACAATAGTATACCTGTACTGTCGCTGATGATCAAAGCGTTGGTTATCAGCTCTCAAGACTAGGGCCGCTGGTTCCCTGGGACCCGCTGAATTGAAGCATAAAGAGAAGATCCACCCACCAGGCATGTTGTTCCATATTTGATACCAGTGCACGAAGAGCACACCACAATCCAGTCCGCAACGACTGGCTAGATTGCAACTGAGAAGTCCCGGACGTCGGCGACCTCTACTGTATATTTGTTGCGAAGCATCCGAGGTGAAGCGCTTTAAAGTAGGTTGCTTCTTCTGCAAGTTCTGTGGCCCAGAGTCAACATAAGTGCTAAATAGTGAAGATATGTACGTCAATGCATGCCCAACCGTACGGAAACAACCCTCACGCATGCTTTGGCGTCGACAGTCCTGATCACTGGAGCCTGCAATCCTTCCCAGAACCTCAAGATGCTCCTGCGTTTCGTGCTCTCATATCTCGTTAGGAGTGTGGTCTCGTAAGCGCAACCGTTCTCATATGCATTCTCGCGGCGAGCAAGAGTCGAGAACGCTTCCTGTCGACGTTAGTCTCTGCTCGGCGACAATCTGCTCAGCAGCATGTTCTCGCTCCATCTACGAATTCGTGAAGGTCTTGAGCTTGATTCGCCTTCGTCGTCGGATCGTGGTTCATACGCGGGAGGTGGTGTGCCCGGGCGAACAACAGAATGGTAAGCTGGTGGCACGTCTGATTCATCGACAGCACGGCGAGCATGCATGGGTCGCATAGCGCTGTAGATACTCGGTCCGCTGTCTGTACGCTCGTTTTGCTCAAGCTCATCCAGCGCTCTTGCGTACAAGCTCACGAGTGGTGTAGATCCTCGCGATGAATGTCCAGGACGAGCTGGTCGAGGTGTCGGAGAAGTTGGTATCGTTGCTCTGCCCTCCTCCCTTGCAGCCTCCTCAGCTTCGAGTCTTGCTTCTTCTGCCTTGTCGTACTGTGTCTGCGGGTCTTGCGAGAAGCCATAGTCCTCATTGCCTGATGAGCTTGATGATGAAGCTGAAGCGGTACTTTCGCGACGTCTTCTGGCAAAGTCGGAGATGAAGCGATCTCGCTCAGCGCCTTCCATTACCAGAAAGCGAACCCATTCGCTTGAGCTTAGCTCATCTGGCTCGATATCTCGCATGCGAAGCTGGCTGGCGGCGAGATGTCGTCGTGCGATAGAAAGAGGACGATTGGTGACTGCTTCGACTTGCAGTGCTCCGAAGCCGCCATTGCGAATCTGAGGGGTGTTGTACATTGCCGCGCGGCGGCGTCCGTTTCGTGGTGCCATCGTGTTCAGTATACCGTTCTACTGTCGACTATAGGCGCTTGGCGCTGCTATGACCGTGTTGCTGGAGGCGAGGGCCACCGACTCGAGTTGTCAAGAGGTCGAGAATCCTAGACGGCGATATGGCAAGTAAATGCCGCGCAGGAAGAGAACGAAGTGTCGCGTGGTAAAGGGCTACAGTACCTCCCCCCCCCCCTCCCTTAGTGCCCGCCGCCCAAATAATGCGATCGACTTGCCTGCTACCAGCCCCGAGTCTTGCTCGCCTGCTCGGGACAAGTCATCCATCACATCACCCACTCTCGTCGTTCTAGTCAAGGCCCTGCATGTGCGCAGGGGGGTGGTACCCCGCTACTGCGATACTATCATACTACCAAGGTCTCCACAGCGAGCTTTCCAGCTCTCTTTGCGATCAATCAGGTTCTCCCATCTTGCTCGTCTTTCCGCACGCGAGATCCTTCGTCTTATATGCTTCCCTTGGCCAAGGCAGGGTGCTCCGTGTGCACGTATCGTTTGCGTTGCCATGGCCTTGGCCAGAAGTGCAGCCTATCGAGCCAGACGTCGTCTCCCCGTCAGTGATGGTGGGGACGAATGCTGGTAGTGGAGGAAATATGTATGATGTGACGTACGACCAAGGCGCTATGCCTAGCCGGAAGTCATGCGTGGTTCGTCCGCGGCGACAGCAACCAGATCTATGATCACGAGACTTTGAGCTTTTCGTTGACTCATGGTGCTCGACAGCAGCAGGCGGCCGTGCTTCCGGAATGTGCCTCACAACATAATTTGCGGATGTCATCTTCGTTGTTGCGGTGCTGGAATGAAGAAGTGGACCGGGCATCGATCGGCTACCGTACACATAGTTCTAGCATACGGGGACTTGTGGATTCTGGCGCGGAGAGCAAGCAGATAGGAAGGACGCAACACATAGATTCGTGGAGTAACTGATTCACTGATACCGGCCACGACAGTGTCTGACGTGCTTATACGAACGAGCGTTCACTTGAAAGTCAGTCTGGGCGTTGTAATGCGAGTACAGCTCCGAGGGGGCCAAACGACCCGCCAAAAGATCATACATCGCTCATATCGGTTTCGCTACTTATTCAATATACGAGACTGTCTTCGTCTTCATGAACTCATTCATACCCCATTTGCCATTGAAGCGACCCCAGCCACTCTTCTTCACACCGCCATGTGGCAGCGAGTATTCATCATGCACGCTCATCGAGTTGATGTGAATGGCACCCGAATCAATCTCTTTGGCGATCTTGAGACCACGTCCCAGGTTCTCTGTGAATACCGATCCGGACAGACCGTACTCGGTATCGTTCGCCAAGTCAATAGCTTCTTGGTCGTTCTCCACAGAAATGAGTGAAACAGTAGGACCGAAAGACTCGGTGTAGAAAATGTCCATGTCCTTCTTGACGTTGGAGATGATGGTAGGCCGGATCCTGTAGTGCTCCTTGTCTTGCTGTTCTGCATCGCCGTACACAACATTGGCGCCCTTGGATACAGCATCCGTCCGCAGTTTGTGGTTCTTCTCCACGCCTGGCTTGGCTACAAGAACTGGTGCATCGCCGTTGGACGAGTATATCTTCTCGGTGGCCGTCTTCAATGCTTCGGCGAACTTGTCCTGAATCTTGCTGTTGACGATGATACGTTCCGTAGACATGCAGATTTGACCAGCATGCAGGAAGGACCCAAGTGCGCACTGAAAGGCGGAGTGTTCGATGTTAGCATCTTCGCAGACAATGGCTGATGCTTTGCCCCCGAGCTCCATCAAGACCGGCTTGAGCTCTTTACCAGCTTTGGAGGCGATGATGCTGCCTACTGCCGTGGAGCCAGTGAAGTTGACTTTCCTGATAGCGGGATGCTCGATCAAGGCATTCGTCACATCCGCGGCATCGGCGGGTCTGTGGTAAACAATGTTAAGTACACCAGCAGGTAGACCAGCCTCTTTGAAGATTGAGCCCATGAGCCAGTATGTTCGTGGGGATAGCTCAGAGCCCTTGAGCACAATAGTGTTACCACATGCAAGCGCGGCTAAGAAAGCTCGCACGCCCAGGATATACGGAGCGTTCCATGGTGCAATGCCCAGAATGACACCGTACGGCTCCTTGAAGACGAGCGCGGCCTGGCCTTCCTGCTTTGTAGGCGGGATGGCGCCGTGAATGTCGGCAGGTCTTCCAGCTACATCGCGAAGGTTGTCGATTGTTGTGTCGATGTTGAAGTCTGTGAAGGCCCTTAAAGCACCCGTCTCCTCCATCATATATTTTGCTGCCTCTTCTCTCCGCGCATCTAGGATGTCTGCAGCCTTGACGAGGATCTGCCATATCTGACTCGGCTTGGTCTTCCGCCATGACTTGAACGCTCGCTGTGCCGCTTCGCAAGCTTGCTGTGCCTCCTTCACTGATGCTGAGGACGATTTCCATAGCTTCTTGCTGTCCGCTGGACTGTCGACATCAAATGTGGTCGAGGTCGTGACTTCCTTGCCGTCTATCCACAGTGGCACAGTGCCTGAGAACAATCCGTTTGTCTGAACGCCCATCTTGGCAATGCAATGCAATACAATACAATACAAGACAAGACAAGACAAGACAGCTGTTGATGCTTGATGCGTATTTCTTGCTCCTGCTGAGACTGGTCTGACTGCTTATTGAGGTATACAAGGGCATGAGCTTCTCTTAATCGCGTCCCACACAATCTTCATCCATTGTCGGCTCCTAGCCCGCAGTGACGCCCACCCAGCCAGACAGGGAATCTATCCACCCGCCCCAGTCTCCACATGCTCTTCTTTCCCCATCGGGCTGTGCGTGTAAGGTTTGCCCAGTAAAACAGGCGGGGCTCTGGAGGTCGACACATGTTCGGCACTTGATCTTGCTGACGGAAGCCCACCCACGAGGGGCTTCCCGGTGTTGTCGTCTGCAGGGACATGTCCCGACAAGCATGCATGAGTCGTGCACGGTTTGACGTTCGTTCATCAGTGTTTCCAACGGACGGATCTACCTCGACAGCAAAGACAACGACCCTATTGCGAACACTAATCGCGTCGCATGTTTGCTCGCCGACACTCGGTCAGACTCTGCCGCATGACATTAAGTCATTCACTCACTTCCCGGGCGGCATCACTTCCGACACACGAATAACTAACTGTAAGAAGCCGCACGCAAAGTGCGACAGCCTTCATGTCTCCACTCGTTGAGCAAGCAAGAGAGAAAGGGGAGATAGGTCCTGCTGCTGGGTCTCTGCAGTAAGTGACTCACGGCATTGCACGAGCATCGCAACGTGGAGGACTCAAGACTTTCGATGCTGACGGATAGTATAGTGTGCAGATGTAAGTAAGGTCCGTTCAGCAATTATTGCTGATCTCACTGTCGTGCTTCGCTGCAGTACATGTAGTTACTGTGTCAACACCTTTCTGTCTTATCAAGGCTAGACCGCAGACAAGTGAACCAACGACGGATGTCAGCCTCGGCATACAGTACAGTACTACGGTAGCAGCGCTAGTGTGACTGCCGCGAAGGCTAGTGTTACAGACGTTCGTGGTCATTTCTAACTACGAATTGGGTATCTGCGCTGGTTAATGGCTGTGTTCGGGCTCGGTCTCGCCCGTCTTCTCGAACGTCGTTTACAAGTACAAGCGATTCGCTGAGACATGGACTTGGCTAGGAATATGTTGCGTGCGACCCGTCGACTGCATTGCAGAAGCTCGAAGCTCATTTTTCGACATGACATACCACTGTAGCAGATTCGACACTACCAAGGGCAATGAACTGCTGGACTACCGTGATGGGCGGTCGTACCCCCAAGTGAGCGAAATGAAGCAGCTATCTCTGCATTGCAGAGCATCATGTCCGCCCTCCAGCTTGCTATCTTCGCAGCGATTCACTCCAGCGAACTCATAGCCACGAATGACAAGACGCAGCGCTCAATGTGTCCCTGTACCCCTTCAGCATGGCCCAAGATTATCTAGTGGGGCATGTTTGTGCTATTCTCGCATTGTCAGTCTTAGTGCGGAGCAAACGCGAGCGACGGGCAAAGCTGCCAAGCAGTTTAAAAGAGCTGCCTATAGAGAGAGAGAGTGGCGACACAAGTCTGGACGTTGAGGCTATGTTATCGTTTGCGCTTTGGAGCTTTGGCATTGGACTTTCCAAGCAGAGCGCGGCCATGGCCTGAAGCGTACCTGGTTGCGATGTGAAGCCGAAGCTGGCACCCTTGTCTGTAATCTTGATCTCGTACACGGCGTCTTGACCGAAGAATTCCGTCGGAACAATGAGTACTTGCATAATAACGTTGTGTCCAACAACATTTTCTGTAAGTTGCTCGTCTGAACCCACCGGTCGGTCCCTACAGCTCAACGATGTCATTCTCTAGAAAGCACGCCGCACTGTTGTGCATATCCTCTCTGGCACTGGTTCAAGCTTCAAAGGTCGATGCCGTTCAGCAATGCCTGGAAAACTATGGCATCACGACCGCAGTATCGACAGACCAGACTTGGGCCAACGACACTGCTAGTTACAACCTGGCCATTCCTCGCGAGCCGATCGCAGTGGCATACCCACAAGACCAAGATCAAGTCGCCGTGGCCCTCCAATGTGCCTGCAACAATTCTCTCACCGTGCGCGCTGTCGGCCGAGCACACTCGTTCCAAGGCTATGGCTACGGCGAACCAGGCAACTTGGTGATCAACCTCGCCGCTTTCGACGATTTCAAGTATGACGAGTCCACCAAGACAGTGACCGTGGGTGGATCAGCAGAGGTTGGACCCGTGGCAAAGTATCTCTACGACAACTACCAGCGCCATATCGTTCACGTACGAGGATCTAACGTCGGTGTGGTTGGGAGCAGCATGGGGGGCGGATTCGGGTCGACGAGCAGATTCCTGGGACCTGCCGTGGACAATCTGGTTGAGGTGAAGTACATACTCGCCAATGGAACCGTCCTCAAAGCTGGCGCTGGATCGGATCTTCTGTGGGCTGCGCAAGGTGCTGGACCAAACTTTGGTATTGTCTTGTCTGCGACGATCAGCACTCACGACATTCCAGCCGCGACACCGCTAAATTACACCCTGACTTTGGGCGAAGATATCAGTACTGACGTCGGAGCTGCTGCTTTTTTGAAGATCCAGGAGTGGGCCTTGAACGGCGAAATTCCTGATGAGCTCTCGCTTCGCTTCTCTTTTCCAGACCTCTCTTCGTCCGGCTGGTTCTACGGACCTGAGGCAGATTTTGATTATTACTTCGGCCAGCTTCTCGAATCAATCAAGACGGTCGCACCAGATGCAAACCTTACAAAAGCAGTGCTTCCGTCCTTCTGGGATTCCGAGATCAATGTAGTTGGCGAGGGCATGGATCTCCCCGAAGGTGGCCCGCTAGGCGGCAGCTATTTCTTCGTCCAGTCTTGGGTCTCAACCACAGATGCTCCTCCGACTTTAGACCAGGTGAAGACTCTGATCGAAAATGTTAACTCAATCGGCCAAGACCGCAGCGATATCGTCACTTTCGCCTTTGCGGATCTCTGGGGAGGCGTAAGTCGCGATGTGAAGGACGGCGACACCGCCTACATTCACGGCAACAATCTCTGGTTGATCCGAGTTGACGGACATGGAGCAGATGACCAGTGGCCAAGTGATGGAGATGATTATCTGCTGGGTCTGCTGAAGCCATTTGAGACGAGCTTGGAGGAAGTCGCACCCCTGAGAAGTTTCCCGAACTACGTTAACAAGGACCTTGACATCGAACAGTGGAGCGCCAGGCTTTATGGCGACAACTTTGCCAAGCTCCAAGAGATAAAGCTCGATACTGATCCTGATGGGGTGTTTTCAGGGTATGGTCTTGCAATTCCGGCTACGCATGGTGGGCCCTTGTACGGACATGAACGGCGATCACAGTAGTCTCAGTAACGCTGCTGAGGGCAACAGACTACAGCTTTCCAGTGTAATCTGGAATCCGTTCAATCATCCTTCTCCAACCACTCCTTACTCGCCTCATAAACCCTCAAGATTTCCTCCCCTTGACTCAACATTTTCTCAAAGGGCTCCTGTCCCAGAACCCGGAACATTTGCACCGCAGCCACAACAACAAAGTCCCCGTAGCTCACTTCGCTCCCCAACAAGTACGGCCCTTCACCTCTCTTGAACTTATTTTCACGATACAACTCACAGATCGCTTCAAACCCCGGCTTCGCACCCTCCCACGCAACATCGCCCCCCTTCTCCTTCTCAAGCTCAAACAAAGGCTTCCCCAACTTCGCCTCCCGATCCCGATGGAACCACTCCCCCTCCTCTTCGGTGATAACATCTCTCGCCAGCCTAGGCATGAAATACGGCACCAAAGGTCCTTTTCAAAGCACTTTCTTAGCAGATGACTCTCAGAGACGGGAAGGGAAAAATTGAAGGTGCTATACCGATGGCTTGACCTATTGCGTTCGCGACCAGCTCATGTAATCCCAAGTCCAAGTGCAACGAAGGCTGCTCCGGGTACCGCTTCTCGAGCTCATACGCTATCTTCAGAGAGTCCATGATGTGCGTTCCGTCAGGGAACTTGACTGTGGGGACGGAGTAATCGGACCAGTTTGGTTGCGGTTTAGGTTCAATGCCTGTAGATTTGAGAGTTTCTTGAAGGCGGTTGTATGGGACGAATGCGGTTTTGTAGGGAATTTGCTTGTAGTTTAGGGCGAGGCGGGCTGTTGGTCTGTCAGTGTTGTTGTGGAACGGGAGTTGGAGCCTTGCTTTTCCAAACATTAATTGACCAGCACTGGCAGCGTGGTCTGCTTGGGAGGTCGTAAAGGAGGATTTCGCTGGACATGGTGGCGGCGGTGGTGGACATGGCTAGGGAGTGTTATGACAGCTGAGCTTTATATCAGTACTTGTACCTTGTGGTGCAGCGACTGCAATTAGGGTTACTATAAGGCTAGAGCAGGGTGTGCATTATGGAGGAGCTGTTGTGGAGCCTGTGGGCTGGCTGACTGAGCTTCGGTTGATCGGCAGAGAGACAGAGAGACCGTGAGGTTCGGTGCGGCATGACTCATATTTTCATGCGGCTAGTCAATTGTTGCGTTGCTATATATAGCAATCGAGCTCTTTATTCTACAATGGTGCCGCGTCGCTCGATCCGCGCCTCGTAGCGGGCATACAGAGTGTTGACAAACCAGTCGTGCTTGATGCCAGGCGCCCGCTTCTTGGCAAACTCCTCCAGAGCCGCCTCCAGCTTCCAGCCCGCGCGTTCCACGAGGTAACACACGATGAAGTACCCAGTCCGGTTGAATCCATAGTGGCAATGCACACCCACTGTAGGTTTCTTGCCCTCGGGGGCGTCCGCAACCTTGGGCGAAGCGCGAAGCGAGTCAATCAACCCGATGAATTGCTCGACTTCATCCTCTGTTGGCGGCTCTTTCGATACCGTTGGGAACTTGTGGTACTCAATGCCGCTTTCCTCCAAGCCCTTTTTATCGTATACCGGCGTGTCGTGGGAGATGTCGACAACCATGGCAACGCCATCGTCGCGGACCTTGTATGAGTAGTGCTTCACAAACTCGCGCGGATTATGCACATAGTCTATTTCCCGCATTGTCTTCATAGCCCGGAAGATTCCGCCAATTGCCTCGGAGCAATTCTGTACTTTCTGCCACTTCTGCAAGTTCTTGACGTCCCATTTGTCGGTGGACATCAGGTGACGAAGCTGCCAGGAAGGTGCTAGACGCTCGTCCACGTACTTGGCCAGGAAGCCTTCAAAGAGCGAGGCGAGGATGCGGACGTCCTTGGAAGCAGAGAGAAGGCCATGTGATGATTGTGGAAAGACGGTAGTCTTGAGCGCGAACTTGTGTTTCGTCTGGGTCTGAGCTTCCTCAATCGTGGGACTGTCGATGGCAAAAGGTATTGCATCGGACTTGTGGCTCCTCAGTCTTCGTGCTGTGAGTTCAACGTCTTCAGCAGTAACGGGGATGCCACTATCCTTGTTGTGGTTAGGTGCTGCTTGAACTACTTCATTTGGCGCAGTCTCCTCGAAGTCTTCTTTACCCTCAGCAGCTGCATCTCGTATGGTCCCAGACCGTTCTTCGAAGTCTGTTCGCTCCGCATAGTCATCTTGTCCAGCACCGCTATCGTGCCGTTGGGCGTCCGTGGTCAGCCAGTCGGCAATGAGCTCAACGTTTTCGGGGGGCGCAAGAGTGTCGTTCCTCGCAGCAACCAGGAGCAGAGGTACCTTGACACCACTCCATACTCTCTTTCCAAGCAAACTTCCTTCCCTCTTTTGAGCGGTAGCTTTCTCCTGTAAATAGATACCATTGAGCACTTTCTGAAAGACGGCAGAGCTCGACTGCTGATTGAAACGCAGCTGAAGTCTCTTGGTCTCGGAGTCGGCATGCTGACCAACAACGCGCATAACACTTTTAGAGTCAACGCCACCTCGTCGGTCGTGTAGTCGTATCAGATCGAGCAGAGGGGACCAGATCCATTGCAAGGTTTGGATATTCTTCAGCTCATGTTCGGTGATTGTGGTAGCGCGTGGGCACAGCGCTATCAGGCTCAGAACGTGCTCAGAGCAGAGATGTGCAAGAGGGGAAGACTTGGACGCAAGCAGTGCAGAGATCGAGCAGCCCATGCTGTGACCAACCAGTACGATCTTCTGGTTGACGTCCTTGTTGCGAAAGCGGTCAACGGCAGTGAACAACAGCTCAGCAAACGCGGTTGTGGTGTATGCCTCGTCATTCTTGGGTAGAAACTCCGACCGGCCGCAACCAGGAAGATCGATGGCCAGACATGGCGCAACGTTGACGAGTGAAGTTAAAAGCGGTGCGAACTGTGCTGCAGAGCCGCCTAGCCCGTGCATGAAAACCAGCAGTGGCAAGTCATCTGGTAAATTTGTTTTCTTCTGGTGCTCCTGGTAGAATGTGCGAATCCTCGGATAGACATGGCCGGAAGGTGTCTGGTAACGTTCGAATGTGGTGCCCTTCACCAACAGGCTAGGGTCGGTAGATGTGGCTACAGCAGATGTTAGCTGATCGATGCCATGTATGACGTCGAGTGGACACATACCATCTTTCTTCTTGCATGAGGTTCTGGCAGCTCTCTTATACACCAGCCAAGCCAGGGGGGCTAGGACCGAAATCCATGTGATTGTCACGGGAAGGATCCATGATCTTGGCACGGGCGTCTGAAGTAGACGCTGTACTTTTACAGGCAGCTTGTCGAGCGGCAGCTGTGCGTACAAGTGCTCGGCCATGCGTACCCAAGTACCGGAGTCTGTCGCAAGATGCTATCGATCGACAAGACCAGCAAATGGCCGCATTATGGCTGTGCTTGTAAGACAGGCGGTGTCAGACAACGTTCAGATGCAGCCGGCTACCAACCAACGTCTTCCTTTGAGCTGCTGCAGAGACACCTGGTAGAGCCAATAAGAGTTGGATGTTGGAGAATGTGCCTTCGTGACGTCTTTGTGAGGTTCCACGCAGCCCAGCGGGCGTAGCTTCGGTTACTTGACCGTAGCAAACAACGTGGCAGTGGCGTAGACAAGGCTGTGTATTGAGTAGTCACGAACGAACGTTCCGTGGCGGCGGGATATGGTCGGTCTAGCCCAAGTCTGTCTTGTCTTGTACTGTAACTTAGCGTGTACGGCAAGCGACAAGAAGATGTGGACATTTGATCGCGACACGTGATCACACGGCGCCCGGCGAAACTGTCCCGCCTAGCGTCTCGCCCACTAATGCACGTGCCCGCACAAACTGCATTTCGAGATTTCTGAAGCTCCATCTTCGACCTGACACTCCGACAATCCCTCCACCGAACCCTTCCAACACCTCCATACCGCCACGATGCCGGGTGTCTCCGTTCGCGATGTCCCAGCGGACAAATTCATCGACGCCTACGCCGCCTTCTTGAAGCGCCAGGGCAAACTGCCAATCCCAGGTGTGTGAGGACCACGTCAGGAACAAGAGGTGGAATTGCACATACACCATACAATCTTTGCACAGTGGCATTGAGAAACCTGAATCCCGTGCGGAACGGGGGACGAATGTCAGTTTGCTGACATAGTCTACAGGTTGGTCCGACACTGTGAAGCTCTCGCATGCCAAGGAGCTGCCACCACAGAGCCAGGACTGGTGAGTACGATGGACATCATGTATAGGCAGTGTGCTCATACACGTCAGGTTCTACGTCCGCGCTGCATCTGTCGCTCGCCACATCTACGTTCGCAAGACTGTCGGTGTTGGCCGCCTGAGGAAGGCACACGGTGGCACCAAGAACCGTGGCTCGCGCCCATCTCACCACGTCGACGCGTCTGGCGCTGTTGACCGCAAGGTCTGCCAGGCACTCGAGAAGATCGGTGTGCTCGAGACGGACGAGGAGAAGGGTGGTCGCCGCATCACCCAGTCCGGCCAGCGTGACTTGGACCGTATCGCTCAGACCACCCTCGAGGCCGAGGAGGAGGATGAGGATGACGAGTAAGCGTATCTCTTGCGTAGTGCACGAAGAGGTCATGCTGCTGGGAAGGCTACTGCATGTATCATTTGGCAAGGCGTTCCGGATGCTGGACAGCACAAAAGCTGCCGGCTGGAGCTATGAATGAGACCAGTTGATACCCATTTCGAAGTACTGTTTTCTTCTTTTCACTACTCTTCTTCCCGCGAACAGTCGCTGTTGATGATCATAACCTATCGATCCTGCGGATCCAGTTCCTCGAGCCCGGCCTACACCCACGCCTGGGATTTTCCCGATCCAGCTCCAAACTTTATGACTCCCTACAAGCCTCCATGTCATCACGAGAGCCTATCCCGAAATCTCACTTCAGTTCCTGGCTAGCTTCTCCACCGTGTCGATACCCCATCATGATGCATCAACTCGAATTCGAACACGCTGCAGAAGTCATTGAGTGCATGCTCGACCTGATGCACATGAGAGACGAACGCGATCGAGCAGCCCTAGTGCGAGAAACGCACGGTGCAACCACAACCGAAGAAGAAGGCTTCCTTGACCGCCATCAGCACAATCGCGAGCAGCCGAAGCATCGCGACCGCGAACGACGCATTCCTCAAAGAAAAGACTCCCTCTTCCCGCCATCTGATATTAAACAAGACCCCAAGACCAACCCCACTCAGCACCAACAAGAAGACCCGCCAACGAAGAACACGTTCCTCCAATCCCTAGAGTCACTTCCACCCCACAAAGACGCCCACATCGCGCTCTCCCACCCGCGCGACGAACGCTTCATCCTCCAACATTCCCGCCGGCGGCACTGCGAGGAAGACAAGATCCAGACGATCACAATCACCCGCGACGACCCGAAAGTCCTGGCCTCGTTGCAGGATTGGCGGTCCGGGAGTAAACGGCACACCACTGCGATTGCTCCTTCTCCGGACGTGCATCCTGCTCTGAGGACGCTACCCGCAACGGACACAGGCGAGGAGGAGGAGGAGGAGGAGGAGGTCAGGTACCACCTCCCTAAAAGAGAAATCGTCAAGCGCAACGCCGTGCAGACGGGAAAAGCGACTATTGAGGTAGGGGGGAGGTGTGTGGAGGGCGAGAGAGCGACGCTTGGGTGAGCTGTTACTCCCGATTTCCCTTGACGGCGAACTGATGTTGTCTTTATGTGGTAGCAATACTCAAGTAGAATCCCTTCTCGAGACAATCCTGGACTGGCAGCCATGAACGAGATGTCCGTCCCCTCCGGTGGGCACTGGGAACGCAGCCTTTCCTTCGACCCCGAGACCCGTCGGTTCGTCGTGCGAAAATCCTTTTGGAAAGTCGGGGTCGAGAAATTGCGTAAGAAGTTCCGATCTCTGAAAAGGCGATAGTGCGTACACAGAGAACAAGTATAGCTCTGTTTCGATCTCCGTGGTGGCAGGTTTGCTCGGGCAGATTAAGATATGCTGAGGATGATCTCCTCCGGGTCCATAGACTTGTTCTTTCAGGATTTTGCTCTCACAGATGCCAGAGACAGCGCTTCTGCAGCCGTATGCAGGGATTGAGACCAGCTCTCTCGAGATGAATACCGCAAATCGTGGTGGGAAGTCATTGGTGCAACAGCACAACGGCAATGCAGACCAGATTAGTGCCGCGAGGAAGTGAAAACACGGGCAAATAGTCAACGTCCATTGTTGGTAGCACTCGCGTGCATTTCCCGATAGATTCTGACTTCTTCCGTTCGTTCTAAGGTGTCTGAGTACTAAGAAGCGTCGGTTCAGCTTCGCGGTGGAGTTTCTGTGCTTCAGCCTTCCCTTGCCGTCGCCATACCACTCCCTTCATCGCTCGCCCGGAAGACATCACTATACGTCCTTCCTACCTGATAGCCTACTTGGAACCCACATCCTCATGCTCTTTCGCTTTACATTTCTTCCGCAGATGTTCTTCATATTTGCGTCTTCGTTCGTCGATACCGTCTGCAAGCCCAGGATCGATCCAACCGCGAAATGGATCTCCTATGGCACCTTGCCTGGCATCAAAGCTTCGGTCTCGTTCGGCATAACGTTGCATTGTTTTCGTGGGCAGCTCGGAAACGGCACTCCAGAAGACTGGCATCTGGTCGTAGACGATGTATCTTACGTATTGTTGGCACGTCTCGACGATGGTGCTGGGGTCGCGTGGATCAGAGCCTGACGCCATGGTAGCCGGATGGTGATTGTCCCGCTATCCAGCAGGGCGAGCGAAGCATGTACAGGATCGTACATGTGATGTGCACACTATAGAAGTCCGGACGGCTTGATGCACGTGACCACTTGATGCACGGCTTTTTGAACATTCACCAACATCTTATAACATTAATATCTCTATCAATACACAACGGAATGAAGCTAAATTGAAAACTGAGATAGCTCTATATACAGTCTTTCATTTTATAAGCTTATAGCTACGGAGGTGTGCTAGTGCTCGCCTAGTACGGCCTAAGCTAGTGCTTAGCAGTTCTAGAGGTATTA
>KZ106751.1:0-53640 GCA_000504385.2 Exutisphaerella laricina CBS 326.52
CTGCCGAGCGGTACATGCACCTCTGATCGCACTAACGAGCCTCTCACGGATTGTTCCGAGGGTCCGCGACGACTCCGAGCAAGGACTGCCCTCGCGCGACCGGCACCACTCCCTCTACCGTCCGCCGCGCAACCACCATTCCCCCCAGCGCATGAAGTAAACGACTTGCAGCAATGGCATTAGGTGGCGGCTGGATCTTCCTCATAATCATACTAATAGTCATAGCCGCGGCAGCTGGTTACATAGGGTAATGAAAACGTCCACTTTCAACACTTCCCATCCTTACATATATAGATACACCCACTACCGCGCGCGGAAACTCGGCCTCCCTCCACCACCCCTCAACCCTTTCTCTAAACGATCTCGCGCCGACAACAGCATCTACCGTGCCCCAGCGCCCGCACCCAACAACATCAAAGATTGGATCGTGGATAAGTGGAACTCCTTGCGCGGCACGTCCGGCGGCAGCGGTAGAACCGCTGGCGGCGGCTACGAAAGCAGTCGAGGAGGAGCAGGACGCCGTGGCTTCGGTCCTCTAGACCCGGACGAAGCCTGGGATGCCAGAGTCGATAACGAGGCCAGTGGGTACTATGAAGAGCAGGAATTGGGACTTCACGAACCGAACAGTGCATATGCCGGAGTAGACTATGGACGTGGCAGAGGTGTGCAGCCGAATCTGGACGAGAGGTATGATGCGGAGGTGCATGGAGGGCCAAGACCGCAAGGGCTGAATCCGTTTGGGGATGATAATGTCGTGACGGGGAGCAGTTTGAGGAGTGTGAGCCCACGGCCAGATCAGGATACGAGCTATCATGGACCGAGTGCGGCGAGGAGCCACAAGAAGGGCACGGCGAGCTTGAATACGAATGAGAGTGATGGAAATAGTCCCACGGAGAGGAGGAGTATGTTTACAGAAGACCTTGGTGGGAGGTAGGTGTGATAGATTGTACTTGTGATGATTGACGGATTTCTTGTTGAGAGCGAATACAGCAGAAGTGTCAGGGCGCTGGGATATGAACGCTGGAGGCCTTGCTGTACAGAAGTACTTATACCTTTTCTTGTTCCTGGAAAAGCACGAGGGACGAACTTGTACGCTTGAAATGTATCTTTTATTGTGCAGTCCTCTACCTGGACATTCTCTGGCCGAACGGCAGTCAACTCATTCATCGAGGATATCACGTATTTCTATTCGGCAATTCCACGACTTCTGCTCCCCTCTTCGTGCTTCGTAGCCGAAAGGGAAGGTATATTAGTTGTCGAGGTGAAAATTGGAGGCATCTATCAGAAGATCAAAGCATCGCGCTTGAGACTTGGGAGCAACAATCCTGGAAGCCGGCAGCGAGACCTCAGGCAGGCACCTACACCGCGGACGCGAACAACAACAGAGACAGGTCGCCCGGTTTCAGATCATCACAACAAGAGAGCCACATTTGCGCGGGCAGCCTACAAACATGGAGCTTCAGGCCAAGACTTGTGCTGACATTATCACCACAACAGCGGAGCATACATAGGTTCCCTCAGTGTCCAAGTACCAGGCCATCACCGCCAATCCCAGCCCTTAAGAAGTACACTCCGGACAACAAACCGGCCTATTCCTCAACACACTAAACTGCGTCGAATACTGGAACTCGCCCGTCTGATCCACAATCACAAGCATTCTATCCCGAAATCAGCATCCCTCATCCCCACTAACACTGTTCTTGACTTACCCATAACCACTAGCGGTATTCGCCTGTCCAGCAGGGACCTTATTATCGCACGGTACTTGCCAATCGAAGTAGCCTTGGCTTGCGGGGATGCCTGTGGCGCCGTGGATGGCTTGCGGGTCCGGTTTGCAAGCGTTCGAGGGGCCACGACAGAGGACCAGGGAGACGGTGTAGCCGTCGGTGCGCTTTGGGCTTGTGTCCTGTGTTCGGTCAGATTCGCGCTGGGGCAATAGGATCACTGCTGCCGCTTTTGAGTTTTGTGTACGGCGCTTTGGAAGGAAGCGTGTATACGGTGGTGGCGCTTTTTGCTTCATTGGACTTACCCAGGTGACGTGGAAGGTAGTGCCCTTCTGTGGAGAGTGGGTTAGGTCTGGAAGGCGGAGCGCGTTCCAGCTTGGGCTTTTTTGAGGCTGGGTGTAGGCGGAAGCCAGGAATGCAAAGCTGCTGAGCAGTAAGGTTTGAAGGAACTTCATCTTGGCGGTATCGTCCGAGTGTATGTGTAGGTGAACTGTCGTGATTTGAGGAAGAATCCAAGAGTAGGGTCAAGACTCAAGATATAGAGTCGCATGGTGAAGGGTTCTGATCTGAGATGCAAGGGGGTGTTTTGTGTTGTTGCATGAACCATGCCAATCGGGAAGTCCGGGCAATGGCTGAAGCCGAGATTGACGAATGTTTGATCCGGCATCGTGGCACCTCTTCCCAGTCAAATGCTTCAAGATACCATGTTCGTGGCAGGCCGACTACAACGTGACTGTATGACAGCCTCGGTCAGACAATGCCTGGCCACCGATCAAGAGAATTCGAAACGTGCGTTTGCAAGTTCTGGGCTGAAACGGGATTATTTTGAGGCTGCTAGAGAATGTGTCCAGCAGTGCGACCTCGAAGCCTTACCAGTTGCGCGTTGAAACTCACCCCAACCCATAGCATGGGCAAACCGCTGTAATCTCAAGGTGTCAGATGCACGTGTTGTCTCAAGCAGTTTATCTATGTGATGGTCGAGTGATGGTCGAAGGCAGCTGCCGGGTTGTCCCAAAATGTCCTTGAGCTTAAGTTAGTTCTACTTCGTGCGTGCTGCTGGTAATCTGTAGGAGGAACAGGAAATCATCAGAATGGGAACAACCAGCGGATGGTTGACGAATACCTGCAAAGGACATTTTCGATGGCAGAGGCTCGTGTCTCTGCCCTGTCCGACGTATTGAGCTCAGCTCGAGGGATGAACATGGAAGGATCTTGAGGCAATCTTCCATCATATCTCAAAAACGCAATCTCCAGGTGATAGCCGTCACAAGAATCATGTCCCCGCCAGCAGTGCATCAACTCCTGCCGAAGCGATGACCCAGTAGCTGCCATAGTGCTCGCAACCAACCACATACCACATCGATCGCTACCATCCGATGCTGCGAAAATCGAGATCCACCAACAAACGAATCCATGTACCACCACATTTGCAGCGAAAGACAACGATATGGCGGGCAAGTCAGGACCAGGAAACGTGCAGCAGAAGGAGACGATGCGTAGGATTGTGTACGACTCTCATGCAAGCAGTCCATTGGCACCTTATTGGGCGCATTGTGCTGTTCTTGTTATCATGCTCTTATACATGCAAGCTGGAGCTGCTCGGACTCGTATCGAGGTTTTCGTTCCCGTTGTGTGCGATACGAAGGATGACGCTCCCTAAGAGGAAGGTACGGAATGCCGGCGAATGTCGCTGTATCAGCGAGAAATGACCGGCGATTTCATAATTGTAGGCGAAACATGTTTGCCACTGCTTCACACCTCTGTGGGATACTACTGATGGTGAGACCGCCTTGCAGATACAGACGTAGAGTTCTATCTCCTGCTTGTACTTACATAAATCATTCTGCGAAACGTACGTCTCTGGTTACGGTCCGTGGAACATGACAAGAGGAAGAGAGCTTGGTAGGGTCGGCCACGACGGATAGAAGTACAATTGGCGACAATAGTATTTGCTATTGTCTTCCACCAGAGTGTGCCCCATCTTTTCGATGCAGAATCTTCTCTCTATTGTTCTCCAGCATCATGCAACCTTCAGTGATTTCTATTGTTGATGCCTGCCACAATGGACGCTGCGAGGGGTTCTTCACTGTTCTGCGCTTCCCGAGCATTCACTTGCCTCCACGAAAAGTCCAGCGTTGCTGCAGTGACCAGAGGAGTGACTCTTCTTCTATACGACACATTGAGGTCGACGAAAGCTGCCATCAACTACGAATGCAAAGTCAGCTTGCTTTGGTGCCTCGGAAGACTGCTTAAGAAGCACAGCAGCATGTCCATCCTCCTCCTCGCCATCGCCCTCGCGGCGAACCTCACCTCTCTGATCTGTTCATCTGCTCTTCTCTGTACCATCGCCACCAAAGACACGATGTCAATATTCACAGTCTGGATCACCGTCTCCGCTGGGACAACATACTTCCTCCTATTCATGATTTTGGCGACATATCTCAGCCGACAGCAGCACTTTCCCAGACAGCGACGAGCCCAGGACATCGAAGCTGCTCATACCCATGCGGCAGAAGCAGCAAACAGCCACACCCTCAGCACCTTCTACTGGGGTTCCCCCAACCTCCAGGACGATCTGTCAATGTGTAGGTCCCCGTACCATTACGACTTGATCAGTAGATACTGACCTTCCCTTTAGTGAGCATGGAAACCGTTCTTTACCATGCGCCCCGAAATGTCTCTGTGCCAGCAACGCCCTCTTCGTTCTTGTCTTCGCCTGCGAACGTCCAGCAGCACCGCAATTCTTCACCAATGGCCCCGTCGCCGGCCCTCTCAAGAGATTCGTTCTACCATCTGAGAACAGCTTCGAAGCTCAGCATTGCCACGACGACGGCGAAGGCGAGACTAATCAAGATATTGCCACCAGTTCCGGTAGCAAAGTCAATCTCGAGAGCTGTAACGAGAGATGCTGACATGTGGATGTCCTCCATTGGAGATGGTGATATGGCGCAGTCGTCGGGAGCGAAGAGGCAGCCCGAAATTGAAGCTTCACCACACTTCTCCACCAACGGCAACGTGTTATCGAAAGGCAGCCTCGGGAGCTCCAAGATCGCTCTCGCTATTGCGGAAGTGGTGGCCATCGGATTGACAGCACCCAAGCCAGCGGCCATGAAGAGGAAGCCGCACAAGCCAGCTGGACTGCGCGTAAAGGTCGTGAAGGGTGAAATCAGGCGTTCGTTGCAGGCAGAGGCGATGGTGGCATGACTGTTGGCGGGATGAAGACAACATGATTGTCGCCAGATGGGTAGCGTTGTGGTGGCTTGTTCGCGCGAAGTGATATGGAACAGTGGTGTGGACGGTTCGCTTGCAGTGATCGCATGGTGTATTGGCTCTCTGGCTGTGAGGGTTAATACTCGCTCTCGGCCTTGTCCACGGTACTGCGTCAGAGAACAGACATGTTATGACTCGAGATTTGTTGTTCGTTATGGCCAGATCTATCCTTTGACGAGCTGGGAGCAGATTAGATCCGCAGTGCATGCTCGGCATTTTCTACCACACCCATCTATGCTCGATTGCTGACATCTTCGGCCCAGGAAGGGATGATTAGAAGTTGCCAATGGCTCGATATGATACATACGAAGCTGTTTCTGCGCGCCTCTGAGGCACAAATTTCCAATCCCTCGCATAGTATCGCTTGACCCGACCAACGCCACGCTCAAGACCTAAACCAACCATCTCTCCCTCTACACCTTCACCCATAGACTCAACACCCCCTTGAGATACTCCACAATCTCCTCACCCCCCAACTTACTCTCTCCATAGACCCGATCGACGAAACTGATCGGCACCTCAGCAACCTTGAACCCCATACCCTTCGCCCTCACCATCATTTCCATTTGAAACGTATATCCCTTACTCTCCGTCCTATTCACCACCTCCTGCAATACCGGCTTCTTATACAACCTAAAACTCCCCGTCAAGTCGCTCACCCCCGGCCGAAGCACTGTATCCGCAAACAAATTCGCCCCACGGCTCACCATCTTCCTCTTCAGATCCCATCCGTACACGCCTCCATCGCCAGCGTACCGCGTGCCGGTGACGATGTCGTAGCCGCCCTCGGCCTGTTTTTTGATCATTGTGGGGAGGAATTTGGGGTGGTGCGAGAAGTCGGCGTCCATGATAATGACGAAGTTACCGGAGGCGAATTGGAGGCCATGGACGTACGCGGTTCCCAAGCCCAACTTTCCTGTTCGTGTCTTGAGTATGACCTTTTTGTCGCCGTAGGCTTTGATGAGTTGTTTTGCGACGTCTTGGGTGCCGTCAGGAGAGCCGTCGTCGACAATGATGACTTCGTAGTCAAGTTTGCTATAACAGTACGTTAGATGATTGCCTGAGGCTACAATGATAGTGGTAGGGCGTACTGCTCTGTGAACGTCTGGTTGAGCAGCCAGATCATGATAGGGAGGTTGCGGCGCTCATTGTAAGTAGGAAGGAGTACCGAGTATTTGTTCTTTTGGGTCGACATGATCGCGTCGAGTTGTGAGCTGATGTGGAAGGCAAAAGAGTGACAGCAGTTGGAGACCACGGATGTAGAACTATGCGACAGAGATGGATGTTCGTTGAAGTGAGGTTCGAATCGCTAAGTTAGGCCAGCTGGAGCTTCCGCACTTCGGCAGAGTGGGCCCAAACTACCGAGCCTAGTTCACATCACATGCTTGAGCATATATTAACTTAGTAGTCACTCAGATGTTTGCACTTACATTGATCGCCTTGGCACAAAACTTCGGCGAGGGTAAAGCCTCAATGTCATAGCAGGTTGCTTGAGTATCTGCAACAGATAGATGTCCAGCTCGCTCGACGCACCGTCAAAGCTGTGACTGTTGGACAAAGGCAATCGTTTTGCTTCGCAACTCACCTTTTGCCAACGACAAGAGCCTAAATCGGACAGGAGATAGCTTGGTAGAAGGCCGTCACGGGCCATCATTTCACCAGCTATATAACATATGCATGTCCGCCTCATGCCAGTCCCATAACGTAACACTTTCCTCTCAGGAACCATGCAATTCTTCTGAGCTCTGTTGTAGTCGTCGATCGCCCTAATGAAACACACTACTGTCGCAACCCAATTTTCCATAAGGCCCAAGCCATTGGTCCTTGTCAATGCAATCTCATGTCCATCCGAAAAGCGCCGTGTAGAGTCGAGTTCTGAGTCATGTTACAATCAGATCCGCTTCTTAGGCGGAACAGGGCCTCCTTCCTCAGAGAACCCGTTGAACATATCATTAGTCTCCTTCGAAGGGTACATGTGTGGTTTGTGAAGTTTCTGGCGCTCAAAGTGCTGCTGGATTTGCTGAGGGGTGCTTTGTGGTCCAGATGGTTGCTGTGGTGGCAACGATGCTGGCTGCCTCGGCATCCTACTCGAACCAGGCTACTGTTGGTAGTTGGAAGCACCAGCCGCGCCATAATTGGAAGCCCAACCGCCTCCGCCACGAGCTTGTCCATAGCTTCCATACGGTTGGTTGAAACCGCCATAGCCACTATAGGCGTTCTGCTGACCACCATAATTGCTCTGCTGTCCTGCTCCCTGATTGCCCTGGTGGGAGCCTAGTCCGCCAAGGCCACTGCCGTATTGGCTGCTCTGGCCAGGGAATCCTCCGTAGCCACCAAACCCAGAGTGCTGGCTTTGTAGTGGTGGTAGACCAGCATGAGAAGTTCCAGCAGCGCTATTCGCAGCGGATCCCGGACGTCCTGGCTGGCCAAGAGATGGGGATGGACCGCTCTTGGTATCATTGAATGGCTTCAAAGCATCCTCGGGACCGGCAGTTGACATTTGTTGGCCATAACCTTGCGTGCCGAAACCAGAACTGGAGCGCGCAAATGGGTCGTTGATGCCGGCGAAGGTATTGCTCTGCTGGTGTGAGCCAGGCTGTGCTGATGCACGTCCGTAGTCATCGAGACTGCCAAGTCCAGATCCCATACCACTAGCGCTGCGCATAGAGCTCTGTTGGTTCTGACTAAAAGCGCTAGCGTTCGCAGGAGATGCTGAGTGCTGGTCGAAGGAAGCTTGCGATCCCATGGCGTATCCTGCATGTGGCTGTGCGTACATGCCGCCCTTCTGACTTGGGTAGCCTCCATAACCACTTGGCATGTATTGGCTGTGGCCAAATTGGTTGGCATACGCTTGCTGATATGGGCTGTTGTAGTATGGGTGACCGTATGGGAATCCTGGGCTTGCACCGTATCCGCCTTGCTGGTGGCCCTGTGCCTGGTGCTGCATGGAATGCTGCGACTGTTGCGACTGCTGTCCGCTTGGTGCGCCCTGCTGCTGGCTGCTGTGCACTGGGTTCGGAGTATTGTTGCCAGAACCTGCTGCTTCGGCGAAGCGAGATTGCGCCTGCTGTGCTTGCGCGCTGAAGGCATTCTCGTTTGATCCGGCTCCAAAACCACTAGCCGACCGCTGAGGACCAAGAGGATCGTGCTGAGCAGGCGTATGAGCCTGTGCCTGAGTCTGTCCCGGATGACCTCTGTTATCTTGTTGGCCATAAGAGCTGCCATAGTACTGGCTGTAGGCGTTGCGAGTCTGATCGCTAGTGTAATACTGCGAGTACTCGCTTGGCGCCGAGGAAAGCCCACCGAACCCAGCTTGAGCTTGCTGAGCTTGTTGCTGTGGCTGCTGTTGGTGAGACGCGTACTGGTCGTAATGCGACTGCTGAGCCTGTTGGCCAAATGGATCGTACGGCTTTTGTTGTGGCGCGCCGGTTTCCTGCTGTTGTTGCATGCCTGGCTGGCCGTAACGAGCGTACTGATTGTAGGCCTGAGGTATCTGTTGTTCTTGCTGCAGGTTCTGAGCCAGCGCAGGATCTTGGATCTGCTGCTGGTTCTGCGCCGAGGCAGGTGGAAGACCTGGTGCCTGCTTTGGTGTTGGAAGAGCTTCTGGCAGACCTGGCGCCTGCTGTGATGCTATCGTCTCACGTGGTGCTGGCGGCAAAGAGGTCTTCGGTTGTGATGGAGGTGAGTGTTGTGGTGCATGCCTAGTCTCCGGCTCCTCACGCTCCTCATCAACATCTGGACCTGGCTCGCCGTTCAAACCCATGCTACCGAACTGTACTGCAGCTCTGTCAACTGCGTTATGTCCTGGCATCACGACCGCCTCTTGTTGCTCTTGCACTCTACGCTGAAAGCTTGCGCTTCTGCCGCCTGAGCCAGCCAAACGATTTGCGCTCACAGCAAAACCTCCAAGTCGTGGACGCCCGATAGGAACCTGATGCGAAGGTAGAGGAGTGAGGTTGCGTGGATCTGCGGAACCGGTGGTACTAGCGACCGTCTGCGTCGCTGGCGGAATTGAGTCGTCGGGAAGATGTTCTACGTTCTCTTCTGTCAAGGGATCCTTCGAAGGAGTTAGCGCGAGACCTTCACCAGACGAAGTTAGCGGACGCTCTACGGGTTGATCGACAGCAGCGGCAGCAGCAGCAGCAGATGGCTCAGGCACAGCCGGCAGTGGCTCTTGAGGTTCCTGTATAGCTGGCGGGTTAGAAGGTAAGGGAGCTGGCTCGCTCTCGTTCGCCTGATCCTCACGCGCTACAATTTTCTCAAGAACCGCCTCAGCTGCAGCTGGTGTTGCTTCGATACCAGCTGCCACCACAGCTGCAGGTGCTGTCTCCTTTGTCAAGATCTGCTTTTGTGGGACCGGAGCTGGAGCAGGCTTCGGCTTGGCGAACATGGCGGCCCAGCTCTTGGGCTTCGATCCGCTCTCGGGTATTGTAGTGCTGGTTGCGGCTTCGGTAGTCGTGGTCGCGGCGGGTGCTGTGTCGGTCGTTACAGCACCGCCCCATACGCTCTGGCTGGCATCAGGAGTCATGGTGCTTGTGTCTGCCGCAGGTGCAGCTATAGTCTCGTCCCAGCCTCCCGAAGCCGTAGCATTGGCCTCAGTTCCCCATGCAGATGATTCAGTAGTTGGCACAGATTCTCCAGCAGCTTCCTTAATTGTGCCGTTGGTTATCGCGTGACCGCCTCTGCCACCACGGAATCCACCTCTACCACGATCTGCACCTCGGCCACGTCCGCCACGAGCGGCATCGAAACCACCTCGACCACGGCCGCCACGAGAGGCAAAGCCACTCTTATCAGCTGCACCCGCCGTGGATGGCTCGTCTTTGGCCTTTGAGCGAGCGCGATCCTTGGGCTTCTTCACTTCAGCGAATTGTGAAACGGCGCCTTGAGTGATCTTCTCGACTGCCGCAGTGATGTCGCCGTCTGATTCCTGGAGGGCAAAGACAAGATCGGTATCCGTCCAGTCCGGAAACATGTCTTTTAGCATGGGTAGCTCGCCAGCATATTTCTTCTTCATTTCGCCAATCTCGCCTTGGTCGTCCAGTGACTGTTCGAGTGAGGTTGCGTCGCCAGTTCCATTAATCTTCCTGCCGCCGCGAGGGCCTCCGCGACTGAAGCCACCTCTGCCACCTCTCGTCGTGCTTCTTCCTCGAGTGGGCGCGGTTCTGGCGTCGTGTTCCGACATTGTGTCGTTGTGTGGGATGTGTAGGACGTGTGTAGTTCGTGGGAGAACCAGAGTTGTGGGTGAGGAGCGGTGACTGCGTCCAAGGGGCCCACCTGGTGTTGGTGACCGTGGTTAGCTGCACGTCAAAGGGAGAGCGACTCGTGGTAGCGGTGGAGGCTGCAAAGAGCTGCCTGAGCACCAGACGGCGAGGTGATGGAGGTCGATACGCCAGCAGCGATCTTGGTGTGATGTACGATGCTGAAAGCGCAACCTGCGAAACAGTGTGAAGTGATGTGAATGGACTGAATCGATGTCAATTGCAGGTGAGCTTGCAGAACGTTGCCTTCGCGTCACTCGGGCACTCCCGCGACCACACCACGGACTTCACTTGAGACGCGTCTAGCAAACCTACCTGCATCCCGCATCATCAACATCACCTGCCAACCATTCACTCATTCACTGAGCGTACATGCAATGCCGCTGCTTGATATAAGGGCCTGGCCGGGTTCGCTCGCTACAGCTGGACGAGGATGAAAGGCACAGGAGTCGTTCAAGGCTTCAAAGCACTCGCGGCGAAGATACACCCGCAGCTGCCATTAGACAACAAGGAATCAAACAGGCTGCTGATAGCGCTGACGAGCTCGTTTCGAAAACATCTAGACGAAGCTCACCCAGCCACTGCCAGACCCGCTGTCGATGTTGTGAAGGCTCGGGAGCAAAGTGAGAGCGGCGTGGCGGTAGATCGATCTTCTGCGTTGCATACATCTGCAGCAGTATATGCGGACCGACATCTAGCGTCTGTCTTGACGAATCCGCTCTTCGCCCGAGACCAGCCGCGCTTGGACTATGCCTCTGCAAAGGCGGAGCTCAGCAGTGATGTTGCCACGAATCCCATCGAGCTCTTCGAGCGATACCACGAAAAGAATGTCGCCACAGTCAGAATCGCTCAGCTCTGTCTACAAAAGTTCAAAGACGACATTGCTCAGATCTCAAGTGAGGAGAGAGAAGCCGAGATTGCGAAGCATCAGCCTGGGCGCCGTGTTCTCCTGTGGCTCCTCCGAAATAAGCTCCACGATGCCACCAGTTACGTGGACAATGTCGGTTTCCAGAATCTGCTTGTCAGTTTTTTAGTACACGAAGGGCGGGAAAAGAACATTTGGGACTGGCTGAAACTCGACATAGCTTTGCCGGAGACTGACGAAGCACGTGCGAGATATGGGCAAGGATTCAAACTTATGCTATACAGATACCGCTGGAGAGGTCGCCTATTTCGCTCCTTGATCGAAGCCAAGCTAGGCTTTCACGACGATGAGAACTCCCCTGTACGCACCGAGCGTCTTCACGCCGCCCTGGATAGCATGTTCGAGGCTTGTGCTATCCGACAGTCGGGTATACACCAGAAGGATCACCTTCAGTGGTTTCCTCTCAGTGTCGCCAGCACGCCCATAAATCAGGAGCTTCATCTGCACCATCAGCCTCGTACAGATGTTGATGTAGCCAGATATGAAAAGTACCTTTCACTACTTCCTGTCTGGCAAGCTCGACCCGATCAGTTTCAGATACAGTGGGAATTATGCCAATTGCGATTGTGTCATCCCAAAAAGCCCTCAGCTCAGGATGCTTTAGAATGCTGGCAAGATCTCTTGTCCGAAGTCCCATCAAGAGGAGCGCGGTCCTTCCTGGCTAAACTTCAAGAAGATGACAATACTACCCTAGCCGGTGTTCAATTTTGCGCCTTCGTGCGAACGATTACTGTTCTGCGAAGCGAGGGACGTTATGAGGAAGCCTCATGGCTAGAAGGAAACGCCAGGATATTATTTCCCAGGCAGGCGACATACAATGAAAAGGAGAAAAGAGAACAAGAGAAGGCCCAGACTGGGTCGAATGACATATCCAGGGATGCTGCGCAAGAAGGACGAATCCCGTTCCCTAGCTTTGTGTGAGGGAGCACCGCTTGTACGACTGTTGCATACTCCTGACCGCCGCAACCTCGAGTAAGGTCTTGCTACATGCCATCAATCACACATACGGTCTTGCGGTGACCAAGGGCTCATGACTCATAGGAACTGTCTATGGCTCAGGAAAAAGTACCAGAGAGCACTACGGTAGCAGTTAAACTCGCTTTGACACGAATATTGTTGGCCAGGAATGGTGAGTAATCATGTCATTGGTATCATGAGGTATCTACTCGTTCGCGGGGTCTCACTAAGTTTTTCAGCCAGGCACCTCTCTGGCGAACCCGTGCTTCCTTCTCAATACGGCCGGAGCGCTTCTAGCCATATGGAACGCCGCAGCTCCCCATGTATCTTTCCAACATCTTCGCCGTCTTATGCCTCCTCTGGCCAGACATCATAGCCGAAGGTATCCTTCATGTTCACAAATCGGGTATGACGTCCCTTGGCAACCTCGTTCACTGCCAGGAAGTCCTCATCGCTAAGCTCGATGCTCTTGAAGTTGCTCTCAATGCGCGAAGGTGTCGAGCTCTTCGGCAGAACAACGTATCCTCTCTTGATTCCCCACGCGATCAGGACCTGCGCAAGCGTGTTGCCGCCCTTCTCGGCGATTTGGTTGAGTACTGGATTGGTGTTGACTTTCTCGCCAGTGGTCGGGATCTGGTTCTGCGAGCCAAGCGGCGAGTATGCCTCTGGCAGAATATCGTTCTGGAAGCAGAATTGCACGAGCTCTTCATTCGGCAGGAAGGGGTGTATTTCGATCTGATTGACGGCTGGTTTGACCTTGGCCCAGCTGAGCAGATCCTTGAGCTGTGGGATTGTCCAGTTGGATACACCTATAGCCTTGACCTTGCCAGACTCGTAGGCCTCCTCCAGGGCACCCCAGGTTGGCTTGTGGTTCTTTGTCAACTCCTCCTTGATGACATACTGGCCTTTCTCATTCAACCTTGGCATGTTGTTGTCGTCCTTCTCGGCGGCGATCGGCCAGTGTACGAGAAAAAGGTCGACATAATCGGTCTTGAGCTTGTCGAGGGAGTTCTGGAGCGACCACTTCACTTCTGTTGGCTCGTGAAGGTGGTTCCACACTTTTGTGCAGATGAAAATATCGCTACGCTTCAGGTTGCTCTCCTTGAGGAAATCTCGAACTGCATCGCCAACCTCGTCCTCGTTTTGGTAGAACCACGCGCAATCGAGGTGTCGGTAGCCAATTT
Organism: Exutisphaerella laricina CBS 326.52; assembly: GCA_000504385.2. NCBI lineage: Eukaryota > Fungi > Ascomycota > Dothideomycetes > Mycosphaerellales > Mycosphaerellaceae > Exutisphaerella > Exutisphaerella laricina. Next base: position 13,322 of record KZ106751.1, read on the forward strand.
TCAGCGCGTGTGTAACGGCCTTGTAGGTCTCCCCCTTGGCGCCCTCGTTGGCAAAAGTACCAAATCCAACAGCTGGAATGGCCACGCCGTTGTTCAGCTTGAATGTCTTGCCGTTCGACATTTTGCTAGACGTTCAGAATCTAGATGGGTTTCAGGCGGTATGATGAGGCAGAAAGTGCTATGACTGGTATGTATGAATATTGTGCAAGAAGCTCACAAGACATTTCCCACCATCAGTGATATCGGGCAGCTACGACTAGCTTTTCCCGCCTTCCTCAACATTCGTCGCCGTCTTCAAAACACTTCATCAAAGCATGCGCCGCCGAACAACCGGCCGAACAACAATACGTCATACCACTGAGTGCCCCTCGTTCTCACAAAACCCACCTTCCGACGTTGACCGCATGATCAAACAGCCTCTGCACAACTGTGGACACAATAATGTGGAAATTTCACGCTGAGATCCATGGTCGGTGACGGCGTTGCTTGCGATCAAAGCTCAGCCGAGCTCGCCGAAAAGAGACCGGTGATCTGGTTACAGGGCCCGCTTGGACCCGCTTAACGGCTGCCTTATCGGCATGATGTAATTGCCGTCGAAGTGTGATTACTGAAGCTGGACGACATTTCGTGGAGGCAGATGAAACGTTGTCTTCTGTTGGCGACGTGCAATGGTCGCAGGACAAGCTGTGTCTCGTCCAGGTTGCTGCTTATCAGACGGAAGCCGCCTCGTGCACGGCATGTGAAGACGGAAAGGTTATACAGATGGTCTCGTCAGACATTCGACTGCTTCGCCAGTTGATCGGTGTCAGCGAATTCGAAACTGCCCACGAACCAAACTCCACAAAAGCTGCTTAGCATCAGGCTATCGGTGGCCCTTGTGTGGACCCTGATAGCTGCTCTATCTCGGCGACAAGATTAGATGCTGGAGCTGCATGACATCGTTGCCGCAGGTAGGTGGAGCAAGAGCATGTTGAGTGCAGACCGCAGTGAATTGCTGTTTGGGATGACGGAAGATATCGCGGATGGCGACGCCGTGGTGATGGATAGGCAAGTCGTCGGCGTCTCGTGAGAAATGGAGTTCGATATAAACGAACCCCGGTGCCTTCCTCCAGCGGTTCCAGAGAAGTCATACCCACTTGTCATTATTCTTCAGCAGCTGCAATTACATTGCTCTGACGTGCCTGCTGGAACTGTTTGTTGACGTTCCGAATCAAGCAAGCTCTTCAGATCTTTTCGACCTTCCCCTGTTCACATCATCGATAACCAGAGGAGCTACCATATACCAAGCATCCAGACACTATTCCTTCGGGAGCAGCTTCACCATATACGAAACTTGCGAACATGGCACAAGAATTCAACGAGCGCGACTTCGCAGTCGATGCAGCCAAGCAAGAGCAGAAGCAGGCTGCCGAGACCGGAGACCTCAGCACGGCAGAGAGCAACGGACTTGAGCCTGGTGTTGGCGGCTATGGACGAGGCAAGAGTGCGGCAGAGGGCAGACCCAGCTTCGGTGCCGTCGAGGTGCCAGCATCACGATCCAGTGTCGCAGATGCCTCGCCTTACATGCATCAACTTTCACTTGCTCCCTCGCAACGAGACCGTCGTGGCTCGCGAAACAGCTTCGGTGCAGCTCTGCCAATTCCACGATCTAAGCGTCAATCTCGTCTGAGCAGTATCCACCACGCCGATGGCAGGCCTCAGCGCCCAGGGATGCCACCCATCCAGCCAACGCGCGAAATCTTGGCAGCTCAGGTCCAGGACCTGTCTGGCGAGAAAGTCAATGCCGCCAAGGACATGGCGTTTGTCTTCGACATTGATGGTGTCCTTGTCCACGGCGATCGCCTCATCCCTGAAGGTCAACGCACTCTCGAGATTTTGAACGGCGATAACGAGCTTGGAATCAAGATCCCTCACATCTTCCTCACCAACGGATCGGGAAAACCAGAACAGGCCCGAGTAGAACAACTCTCCAAGATCCTCCACCAGCCCATCTCCACCGAGCAATTCATCCAATCCCACACTCCCATGTCTGCACTGTCAGAATACTACAATACTGTGCTCGTAGTCGGCGGTGAAGGGTACCGCTGCCGCGAAGTCGCCGAAAAGTACGGGTTCAAGGACATCGTCGTTCCCAACGACATCGTAGCGTGGGATCCAACGATCGCTCCTTACCGCGTCTTCACGCCGGAAGAACGCGCGACCTCCAACCCACGCGACTTCTCCAAGGTCAACATCGAGGCTATCATGGTCTTCTCCGACTCTCGAGACTACGCTACGGATATGCAGATCATCATGGACCTCCTCCAATCGGAGAATGGCCGTCTCCATACTCGCGCCAAAGACCCTATCTCGCAGCGCATCCCGATCTACTTCTCGCAGGGTGATTTGCTCTGCCCGACCGAGCACCCGTACCCTCGTATGTCCCAGGGTGCGTTCCGCATCGGCCTCGAGGCAATGTACAAAGCGCTCACGGGCGAGGACCTCGAGCGTGTGGTGTACGGCAAGCCAGAACTCGCCACGTACAAGTACGCGGACGAAGTCATCGCGTCGTGGATGGAGACCATCCACAATGAGGAGAAGCTGCCGAAGAACATCTACATGATTGGTGACAACCCGGCTTCGGATATCATTGGTGGCAATCAATATGGTTGGAATACGTGTCTTGTCAGGACGGGTGTCTTCCAGGGGGGAGAGAATGATGAGAACAACCCGGCGAACTTTGGAGTATTCAAGAATGTGCTGGAGGCGATTAAGACGGCGATCAAGAAAGAGCTTGGGGAGGAGTTTGTATTCCAGTGGGAGGATGCTAAGGTTAATCCATTGTTGCAAGGGAAGGAGGCAAGTGGGGCTGTGGATATTGAGTAGAGTATGGGGCGTGTTTGCATATGGTGTGTATATGGAGTTGCATAGCGATGACTTGAGATGAGTCAGGGCGCGGATGGGGGGCTTGAGGATGGGCGTTAAGCTGAGTGTTTGGTCGGAGAAAAAAAAACAACAATCCTTGACGAAGTCATGATATCGCTTAAAGATAGATATCCGTTTCTTTCGGAATTCAGTGGCGGCGTTTTGTCGTTGCTTATGCTCGAATTCGGTGTGCTTTAATGGTCCTTGTCGCCAAGCGCCATCGCGGAGAGAAGTGGTGCTCAAACATGCTTATGCTCACTTTTGCATATATCCAACCTCATCATCATCATCATCATCATCTTCTTCTTCTCTCCTGTTCGATTTCTCTTTCCATATCATTTTTTCATCATTTTAACAGTCTTTTATTGGCACGCCATCATCAGGACCTTGCGACGAGCAGCCACAGCCACAGCCTCAGCCACAGCCACAGCCCATTGTTTTTTTCCACGGAATAATGCCGTCGACGAGCGTGGGAGGTGAGATGCTGCCTGAGCATAGAACTACCCCGTAGCGCCTTAGGATGCCGATGGCTTCGGAGCTTCGTGATCGATACGTCTTTGTTATGTTATTAGCAGCAGCGGACCACTTCGGCAAGGACGGAGGACGCCGTGACTCGTGAGTGGCTGAGCGAGCGGCGGATCGCAGGTAGAACTAGAACTATTTCTAGTCCATGAAACACTCAAGCACTGGTGGGCCGACAACGCCATGGACGGAGAGGACGGCTTCACCTGTACAAGTTGAGTTAGGGTATGTTTACATAATAAATGTGCCAGCTGGGCTACAGAGAGACTACTACTGCAGTAGTGATGGAGGAGCACGCCTCACATCACACGGATGCGATACAGTTCCTGTTACGGCATGACGGGTCAACCGCCAAGCATATTATATATGTATGATGACCGTATTGCACAGATCATCGCTCATCCTATGCGACCGTTCACAAACAACAACAACAACAACAGCAACAACTCATCAGCGCCTAGCACGAGCACCGGGGGATACATATAATAATCATAATCATATTCCAGTGCACCAACCAAGGCCAAAGGGCTCCACGTCACCACGTGTGATCTCGTGTTGATCTCACTCTGAAGCGGCGTGGTAGCCGCTACAGAAAGTGGAGCTCGGCACCAACGGCAAAGGGGAAACACGACCGCTGAGTGGGCCCCTCCGACTTTTCCCAACGCCACTGCGACACAACACCGACCAGCCAAAAGCTTGAGGCCGTGTACCTGCGTCGACTGGTGCAACAATACTGGCGCTAGCCTCGCAACCGCTCAGCGATGGATTCACCTCCCTGCCCGCGCCCCGTCACAATCTTCCGCTGTACGTTGGGACCCGCTTCCCCCTTTTGGCGCTGTCGTCTCGTAGCTCGCTAGCTATGCAACAAGACCAAGACCTGACCATCAAAGCGCGGCGGCGGCGGCGGTGGGCGTGCGCTTGAACGTATAGTATGCCGAGCGCCTGCTCGTGCGTCTCGTCGTCTGGTTTTCCTGTTTGCTACTTACACACACTTGATCTCTCGCACTTCTTGTTTGCAATCCACCTTACATTCGCTATTCGTCTGGGCTGTTTTATTTTCTTTCGTCTTCCTACCCTGTCGCCATGAAGGCATCCACTCTCTTCAGCGCACTTGCGCTCACTTCCTCGGCCGTGGCCTCCGTCGCCATTACCGGTGTTCCCGGCGATACGCAACCACGTCTCGAAATCCGACAACTTGAGTCCTCCGAACCAGAGCAATGGTCGCTTTTCATCCTCGCCATGCAGCAATGGCAAGCCGTGAGCCAGGACGAGGTGACTGGATACTACCAGGTCACCGGCCTCCACGGTGTCCCCCGCCAGAGCTGGGACGATGTGCAGCCATGTGATGGCTGCGACACTGCCGATGGATATGGTACACATGACTCTGTCCTCTTCCCAACTTGGCACCGAACATACGTCGCCCTCTTCGAGCAGGAACTCGTCGCTACGGCACAAAGCATCGCCTCAACGTACCCAGAATCATCTCGAGCAACATACGAGGCCGCAGCTGCATCTCTCCGTCTTCCCTTCTGGGACTGGGCTGCTCAGCCTGGCTCAGGTTCAACAGTGCCAGCCACTGTCTCCACCGCCCAGATCACTGTTACTGGTCCGAACGGCCAGGAAACCATTGACAACCCACTGTACTCGTACAAGTTCCCCGAGACGAGCAACCTTTACTACGGACCATTTACCAGCTGGGAGAGCACGCTTCGTTACCCAAACAGCAACGATGCCTCCGCCAGCAGCCAAGAGTCTTCCTTCACAAACGCCATGGACAATGGTCGGGAGAACCTGCAGGACTCGGTCTACAACATGCTGTCTACGTGCGCTGACTTCCTGACCTTCTCGAACGATGTCTCGAACACTGCATCTTGCGCCAACAGCTTGGAGACCATTCACAACACTGTGCACACCGCTGCTGGTGGAGCAGGTAGCAGCGGCGTCTCTGGCGGCCACATGACCTACCTTGCACTGGCTGCTTTCGACCCTGTCTTCTGGCTCCACCACGCCAACGTTGACCGCTTGCTTGCTCTTTGGCAGACTCTCCACCCTGAGAGCTACGGTGCTACACAAACTTCCCCACACCACACCTGGGCTGTCGAGGCCGGCGTCACTCTCAACGCTGAGTACCCACTCGAACCGTTTAGCAAGGATACCGCCGGCAACTACTACACCTCTGATGATGTCCGTGACTGGAACTCCACCTTCCACTACACCTACCCAGAGTTCATCTCATCCGATGGTAGCGAGAGCGCCATTGCCAGCATTGTCAACGCACTTTACGGTCCAAGCGCTACCTTGACCGCTGGTGCCATTCCCGCAAGCACCGCCGGCAGCAAGGCCCAAACTAGCTCTGCGGCATCATCTGCCACCACTTCTTCGGCCTCGTCTGTCGCAAGCAGCGGTTCCTCATCTGGCTCAGTCGCCGTGGACCCGACTACACCTACCGGCTCTACTTCCACTGGCAGCAGCGCTCCTGGCGCAACTTTCAGCTTCGGCGGTATCTCGGGTGGCATCTCTGGCGACGGCATTGGCGGATCGATCTCTGACGGCTCTGTCACCTTGTCTGGATCTATTGCCTTCCCAACGCTCAAGTCCAGCGGCTACAAGAACACCACGAGCATCGCTACTGGCACCGGGTCTTACTCTGCTCCCTACGTTTCGTCTTCGCCAATTCCCAAGTTCGTTGCACCAAACAACGGCAGCCAATACCAGTACGTCGCCAACTGCGAAACTGGACGTTACTCTCTCAACGGATCATACTCCGTCTACCTCTTCAACGGCCAGCCAAGCTCGGAAACTCCAGCCAGTTGGGCGACAGACTCTGCTCTTATCGGTTGGCTCGGTTTCACTGCCAACCTGGGCATGTCTTCTGAGCTTCTTGCCTCTGGATCCATCCCCCTTACTCGTACTCTGCAGAAGCTCGTCAACTCTGGCGTCCTTTCTGACATGAGCGAGACTGCTTGTGTGCCATGGTTGTCGACTAACCTCGTCTGGCGCATTGTCGGTCCCGATGGTGTCGAGGTCAAGCCAGGTGACGTCGCTGGATTCAAGGTCGCTGTCTACTCGTCCACTTCGACCAACGCTGGCCAGTATTCGCTTCCACAGTGGTCTGGCTTCAACTTCCACCCGAACGTCACCGCAGGCAAGGAGGGTGGTGCTAGTGCGTCCAGCCCACCAAGCTACGACGACGCTGGCACCGACTCCGCATCTGGCTCAAGCTCCGGAAGCGGATCTAGCTCCGGCAGCGGATCCGGCAGCGGCAGCGGCAGCTCTTCGGTCAGCTCATCGGGATCTAACTCTGCTTCCGACGCTCCAGCATATGGTGATGCACCAGCACCTACCGGCACAGTTGGCACAGATGGCTACACCACCGTCGTCGTGTGGACGACCGAGTACGAGACCTACTGCCCATGTGAGGCGACGGCCACTCCAACTGCTCCTGCTTACGCAACTGCGTATTAAAATGACTGGCGGCGGCAAACTGATGACCCTTGTCCTTGTATATACTTGTATTCTAACTCATATGGCATAGGGTGTAGATGATGTCCACCATACAGAGAGGCACAACGAAAAAAGAGGGTCAACAGCACTGTATATTTTTTTTTTACAATGTTAGACCTAATGTACTCACTGAGACGAAAAAAAAAAGATTGGTTACCATTGATGCATCATCGGAACCGTGTTGACATTGCGATACTTCTTACAATGCGCTCTTTATTATGCGTCCTCGTCGTTATTGAAGATCCCCCTCGCCCCCCCCTGTGCGTTCAATGATGATTAGTTCGATCAGAAACAAGCAACGGGCATAACCTCGTAAATGCTGGCACGACTCCGTTTCATCACCCAAGATTGATGCTCGCCACCCTTGGAGCCGAATTCTGGGATCTCCCACGACGATCTTGACTGTCCGTACTTTCGGAAGCTGTCTCTATCACTGAAGTGTTATACTTTGGTGCATGACATTCCATAAAATGGCCCCGGCGGATATCTCGGGTCCGACTTCACCAGAGGGGGGAGGTGGGGGAGTCCGGCCATGGAACTGCTTAACATACGTAGTACCCATGAGCGAGGTCGCGATTCTCGGTACTTTGGCAGCGAGCAGCCCAGAACGCGCAAGGTGAGGACTTTGCGCTAGAGAAACTGCTTCATCACCAATGCCATCACCCCAAAACATATTGCAATTTATTGTCGTCCGCATCAATGCACGAGATTTGGCACTATGAAGGCGGACTGTCCTGTATCCGACGGTGCAGATGAATCCAGAATGGGTCTTAATCCTCGACGACGCAGAAACTCCTACCCTCAACGCTCTCCCTGCGCTCCTCATTCTCAGGCCCGGGGTCAACAAAACTCGTCTGCGCTACTCCCTCGCTCCTCTTTCCTCCCTCGCGTCCATCAACCCCTACTGTCAAAGATCCTGAAGATCCAAGCCTGCTCCGGCTTCTGCTCCCTCACATAATAGGATTTATGCTGTTCCCTCCTGCCTTGGTGGCCGTATAGCGAAGTTCTCGATGTCGCCCACGTGAGGTACTTGCACTTTGCCTAGCTGCAAGTCCCCATCGCTGATGGAAGCAGGGTCACAAAGACGCAAAGGATCTCTTCTCACAGGTCTTGAGCGGCTTCCAGCAATTGGAGATACCCCATTGCTTGCCCTTTAGGTGCGCATACTCTGGTTTGCTAAGGACCCAGTAGTGATATTCTATTTTTGCCGATTTCGGCGATTCGTCGATATGGACTCTCCGAACAGGGCCAATTGATGTCAACGGCACTTTTTGAGTCTTTCTGGAGAGCGTCCTCGAGAGTGCCAGTCCGGACGTGGTGCTCGTAGGAGAAGACGTGAGTACACCCAGTCGTGCGCTTGAGCAGGTCTGCGACTTCGAGAAAGTAGCATCTCTTGAGCTCTGACTCCTTTGACCAGTCTGCGTGTTTCATCTTGGAGTCGAGATGGCCTGTTGTGAAGCCGTATCGAGCATAGGTGTACTCGTCTTCGTGCCCGGCGATATTGCGGATCCGGACACGAGTGCAAGCGATGTCGGGAGACTGTTCGCCTCGGCGAGCCTGGCGGAGTTCGTGCTCTGAAAGTGTGCTGGTCGCTGCTTCGGGAGGAGGCTCATCGGCATCTTGGAAATAATTCACATGCGTGTCGCTCCAGCCTGGGACGGCATGTTTGACACCAGAACTCTGCTGTAGTGTTCTTGGTGCTGAGGCTTTTTACGTGGCATTGTGCTCATCTGTAGCAATTTGCTCTTGTGTTGTGGTGGCCCATGCCTCTGTCGCCGCAGTTGAGGTGTCCAGTAGAAGTCGAACAAGCTATATGTGAGATGAGCGAGCTCCCTTTGGCCTATCTCTCGACTGGTGACTCCGCATCGAGGTCCATGACTGCAAGAGCTTGCTGATCTAGCAGTACGGCGAGTTCCAGGCCACACGGACGAAAGTCGCTGTCGCTCTTAGTCAAGGCAACTGGACACGCAGCATAGGCAGTACATGGTGGCGTAAGAGTGCAAGAATTCCGGGAGTCTATCACTGATGCGGACATCTCTGGTGTCGTTGATAAAACTGGCCTGGAGAAGGACAAAACTAGTATTACATGCGATCTGTCGCATTCTAAGTTCCATTGTACAGCCAGAAACCCAAGAACACCACGCTAAGCAATCTTTGATCCCCCGATTATGCATCCTTCATCTCTACGTCTGCGGCGGGCGCAGTGATTATGCTGAATTGCCCCCCAGTAGTCGCATAGTTCAACTTCTGCTCGCGTACCGCCGTGTTGTCGATCATGGTAGCCACAGGTACATCGTCGTCTGTGCCCAAGCCAGTCTGGTAGTTGGCCGAGAATCCCCAGGACCAGGCTTTGCCTTCCTTGGTGATTACAATGTTATGATCGGAGCTCGTTGTCACAACTGCGACCTCTCCCTCGATTGCGCTGACCTTTGTCGGTATAGCGAGAATGCGTGGACGACCATGTTCATCCTTGATGACTGCACTCTCAGGCAGTTTGGCAATCTCGTCGCTAGAGATGCCAGTCTGCGCACCGTCGATGCGACCCCAAGCGAGGCATTCCCCACTTTCTGTCGCCGCAAGACTGTGGTGTCCTCCACCTTTGATGCTCGTAACATTCTTGCCAGAAAGTGCCTTGACGATCTGCGGGTTGATGATGACGGCGTCGTCTTGACCAGCATTGTGCATCAAGCCAGTCTCGCCAAAGTTGTTCAAGCCCCATGCCCATACTTCGCCCGTCTTGGCGATAGCAAAGCTGTGGTAGCTGCCAGTCTCAATGGAGACGATGCCCTTCTTGGCGCCTTTTGGTAGACCAAACTCAGTTGGGGTTAGAGCCTTTTCCTTCGTACGTTCTATGATACGACGGCCGAGTTGGTTCTGTTGTCCTGAGCCCCACGCGAAGACTGCGCCGGCTTTATTGATTGCTAGCGCGTGATTTGCGCCAGCTTTGATGTCTGTGATGTTCTTGAGTTGTGGTATGAGGACTGGGCGGATCGCAACCTTGACTCCTTCTATAAAGCCGAAAATGCCGTCATTGCTTCGGAATGTGCCCCAGCCGTAGACTTTGCCGTCATCGGTGAGCACGAATGATGATGAGTCGCCCGCAGCGACTTGCACAAATCGTGTGCCTTCCGCAACTTCTGTTCGAGACCAGTCGACTTCTCCAGGTATGGCCTCTTTTGGATTGAGGCCATTGTCATCTTTGTCGTCATCGTCGCTGTCGTCTGATGCGGCCTCGTCCATGTCTTTTAGGCCACCATCCCATTCAGTGTCTCTCCCAAGTGTGCCTTGGTCATTCACACCCCAGGTGAGGACCTTGTTGTCATGTGTAAGCGCGATAGCATGCATGCCACCTGCGGCGATCTGAACGACACCGACTTTCTGTGCGCTGAGGTTAGGGTTAAGTCGTGGTCGCTTGACGTCAACAGCGTTCTTCGCGGTGCCAAGAGCGAGTTCGCCAGCAGTTCCTTCACCGAAGACATAGACATTCAGTCGTTGTGTTGGTGGTTCAACAAGAACAGGACCTGAATGTTTGTCAGCTTAGCTTTCTGCACCCCTTTCGCACGGCACATACCTTTTGTGAGAGCCTTCACCTTCTTCGTGGGCACTGCGGGTGCTTCACCATCGTCGGCTTTGCGTTTCCGTGATGTCTTTGCGGCTGTGGTAGATGCGCCGACGGTTTTAGCAGCAGTCTTCTTGGCCGGTGCTTTCTTTGTTGCTGTTGTGCCTAGAGGTTCGTGTGAGCGACCTCGCATATCTTGATAGCAAAAAAGCCGCCACCTCTGCTACAGCGCAAGGCCTCGCAGGAGTGGCGCATGTGATATTCGCTACTTACTTTTCATTTTGGTAGCCTTTGTTTGTGTCTCAGACTCCTCTCCCTCCGTCTCGGCCGCGTCTTCTTTCTTCGACTTGACGGCGCGTCGCACGGCCGTCGATTTGGCTGCTGTGGCCTTTGCTTTCGCTGCCTTAGTTTTGGACGCTGGAGCGGGTTTCGTGATTTTGGCCTTGGTATTGGCCTTTGGTTTTGTGGAGGTGTCTGATGAGGTGTTGGACGCGTTCCTGGTCGATCTCTTCGGAGCCATAGTCGCGTCAGTTTCTGTCGATTTGTTCTTCTTGATGTACTTGATCTGTGCCATTGACTTCGTCGAGTTGGTGATGGGTCGTGCTTCGTGGTATTGTACAGAGTTTTGATGCAATTGCAGCGCTTTTGTGTGTGATCGTCAAGTGTTGGTTCTCGAGAAAGTCTTGTGTTGTGATCTTCAAGCGAGCTGCGTGACGAACCGGCAGGCTAAACTCCGGACTACCCCCGACAGGATCGCCAGCACTGTCCTCACGCTGGTCTTCGAACAAGATGCGACCGATGTGCCAAGTCAGATACGAAGACACAGGTCAAACACGTTACGTATCTGAAAACATGGATGAGAGGAGGGCAGCGAAGTGGAGAAAACCGCTCGCTGGCACGGGCACTAGATACATTCCTGCTCTTCAGGCACAACTATGCATATCTGCCTATAAATAGCTTCAGTAGTTCAGGTCGCAACAAGTAAGCTGTATAATGAAGAGTGTGTAAAGTCGTTGTTGAGTCTAGGACGTAGAAGGCTATCTTAATCGTTCTACACTTTCATCGTAAAAAGGTCACGAGGACAGCAACGGTGTCAAGGGACATACAACGTGCTGAACAGAGGCCTCCTCCTGGCGCGCACCTGGCAGGCTTGCCACTTGGAATCGCAAGTGGTGTTCCTCGTGAAAGAAAAGATGATTTGCTGCTTAGACAGCAACGTTGTGCTTGACCAAGCTGTCGCCGCTCTCCTCCTTGGCCTGGCCGTACTTCTTCAGACGGATAGCGTTGACGGTGATGAAGCCAGTAGTCTCGCTTGGCTCAAAATCGCCAATCTCGTCCATGCTGGCCATGCTCTCGTCGTATAGCTTCTCGGTGTCCGACCAGCGACCGACAGCGCTAAACATACCCTTGAAGGCTCGGCAACGAACGTGACCGTTGACGTTCTTTTGCGAGGAAGTGATGCTGTCCTCGAGGTACTCGCGCTCTGGCGAAAAGTAGAGACCGTTGTAGAGGATCTTGGCGTAGTTGAAGGTCACGAACTGGTCACGGAGAGCGCGAACTTCACGGTCCAGGGTGAGGCCCTCGAGGTCCATGTGAGCGGCACGGAGCATGGTGAGACCAGGAGTTTCGTAGCAGCCACGTGATTTAAGGCCAATGAAGCGGTTCTCGACAATATCGATACGGCCAACACCGTGTCGGCGAGCGATCGCGTTGGCAGTCAGGAAGAGCTCGACTGGGTCCGTGACAGACTTGCCATCGGCAAGCTTAAGCTCAACCGGCAGACCCTTCTTGAAGCTGAGAGTAAAGTCCTCTGGCTGGTCTGGCGCCTTGGTCGGGTCCGTAGTGAGCTTCCACATGTCCTCTGGTGGAGTGACATTTGGGTCTTCGAGGATACCTGCCTCGTAGCTGCAGTGTGCCAAGTTCTCGTCCATGCTCCATGGCTTGCTCTTGGTGCTGGTGACTGGAATACCCTTCTCTGCGGCATAGTCAAGCAGATCTTGACGACCCTTAAATCTGTTGTAGAACTCTGGGTCTCTCCATGGTGCGATAACCTTGATAGAAGGCTGAAGGGCGTAGAAGGCGAGCTCGAAGCGGACTTGGTCGTTGCCCTTGCCAGTACAACCGTGGGACACCGCGAAGCAACCCTCCTTCTGAGCAACAGCGACTTGCGCGCGGGCGATGACTGGGCGGGCGAGTGAGGTGCCGAGGAGGTAAACGTTCTCGTAGATGGCATTGCAGGCAATCGCTGGGTAGCAGAGCTCCTCGACAAACTAGACATCATATCAGCTTTTGTTTGCATCGTGTGCTATCGTTGTCTTGCTCACCTCACGGCGGAGATCCTCAATGTAGCACTTGGTAGCACCGATCTTGAGTGCCTTCTCTTTAGCAGCCTTGAAATCCTCTTCCTGACCAACATCGGCCATGAAGGCAATCACCTCATAGTCCTGGTCGAGGAGGTACTTAAGAATGGCACTGGTGTCCAGACCGCCTGAGTAGGCCAAGCACACCTTTCCCTTCGTCATGCTTATAGGGTGGCGAGGAAGTTATAAATGTGTCAGTCGGTGGTTGGAGAGGTTGTTGAAGGTTGTGAAAAGTGTTTGAGAAGTCAATGGCTTTTTCAATGCGAAGGACGTATGAGTCTTCCTCTCTGCGACCAGCCAGCTTTTTTCTTGTTCATGCATGCAAGGTTCCCACTAGTTAGTTGGAGCGGAGCGATCAAAGACGCTAGAGCATTTCCTATTGGTCTTCTCAGCTCCGTGGCAGTCGTCACTTCCACCTTGCTGTCACTTTCTTCTCTCGTACGATCACCAACGATATCACTCCATGCTATGCAACGTGCTAGACGCATGCCGTGGCGCCCTGTCTTTGACGGCATCGTCATGATATTGTTTTCGGAAGCAAGAACATGCCGGAGCAACCGCGGCATGTCGTTGAACAGTAAAGGATAGACCATGCGTCAAGAAAGTCTGTCCCCGTCTCCTTTCCGGTCATCCTACCAGTCCACTTCAGTCTTCTTCTTCCCGTGTCGTGTACAACATTTAGCTAATAATGATCATCTACGTTTGTTGTGTTCACACAATGATTTCCCAGGCTGCCAGAGACTTGGCTTTGCACGGCGAAAGGACACCGGCTTCGGTAGAGACGTGTTGGCAACCGAAAACGGTAACGTAGCTGGATGGCACGTGTTATGTCTTGGTTATTAAACTACGGGCAAACCCAGAGATGACACGAGTGCTGCGTGTCCCTGCGAGCACGACACTCCTTCGCCTACATAAAGTGATTCAGGTCGCTTTTGGCTGGGAAGACGAGCATCTGTAGTAATTCGTCAGGTACGCTGCAGACACTGACCCACTAGCGGGGTGTCTTCTGGTAGAGAGCCAGGCGACCGCAAGCTGGATGAAGAGGAATTCCTTGCAAGAGGAGTACATAGAGGAAGCTGTGTCAGCCATTTGCCGAGAAGCATGTCGATGCCTGCGAGGGGAAGGACGCTCGTATCGGGTACACGTATGTTCGTGATCAAGACCCCAGGTGCAAGATGGGTCCATGACATCGAGCTGCTTGGTACAGACTCCAAGAGGAGAATTCAAAGCAGGGACGGTTGAAACGGTGCGTAAGGTCTGGTGATTTTACACACATGCCATCCGTTTCAAAGTAACAGCGGTGGTTCACATGGCTGACAACAATCAAGGGATGGGAGAGTTCGTCAAGGTCGACTTGATGCGAACGAACAGGACATCGATAAGCAGCGGCTACAGCTGGAGTTGGTCACAAAGAGACAGCAAGAGGTGCATACTGAAAATGATACTAGCGTTTACAGCGCCACCATTCCATTCTTGAGTCCCGAACCGAGCGCAGTCTGGCACCTGCCCCAAGTTCAGAGACATCATTAGGAGCCACCATCGAGGCTGATCCTATGTGTACCTTACGGGGTTGACTATCTTGACTGAACCTGAGCAAGATTAAAGTCACTTTGTAGGAAAAGTGTACGCAAGCAAAGCATAAAGAAAGTACCCATCCTCCTGCTCGATATCCCCGGAACCTCCCCTCTTACAACCTCATCACTCGTAACTTCAAGCAGGCACAAGGGCGCTTTGCTGATCATACCATAATAGAGACGATTGTAGTACCCCAAGAGTTTTGAATGTTAGTAAGAAGCCCAGTGAGCGCACCGTGCTAATAGAGCCACCCTAATAAGAAGTAATCAAGCGGCGAACAACAGTCAGCTGTATTTGATGATGCAGCTTGACGCCTGCATCGCCGTTGGAACCTTAGGCCGCAGAGCAGCAGCAGACATCTAGGATTGAGATCTCCGTCAGATTGCGCCCAACAGCAGTTATGATGTCCGCACTCGAGTCTACCATTTCCGCCTTGATATAGGCGCTGCGAGGGCCTGGGCGAGGACATCGCCTTCTGTCAGAGTGCAGCGCATTCGTCACGTACAGCTGAATATAGAATCTGCACCATCGTCTTTTGCGTGTCGGTTAGACTTCACGATTGCGCATATGAGCACAAACTCCAGACTGACCTCACGCACACAGCACAGAGCTTCCAGTTCACCGTTTCGACTTCTTCACTTTGTCACTCCTCCAAGTCCACGACACAACAGCACTTCGCGCTTTTGACACCAGTCCGCCCAGAGCTACCACAGCACGAAAAGCGACCACACACCTACAACTCACCATGGCGAAGCGCAAGGCAGGCGTCACAGGTGGCCGCGCCTTGAAGGTATGCTCAATGTAGCTTACAGAAGAGCATACGAGGCTAAGTCCTGCCAGAAGAACAATACAGCGCTACCCGCCGAACGTCGAGTCACGCGCGCCATGACTACTCACGCTGCCCGGTGTGCAGTCTTCGAGACTGCCGAGCTGCTCGAGGAGATCATGCTCCACGTCCCACCGGCCACTCTCTTCACTGTTCGACACGTTTGCAAGCTGTTCCGCGACATCGTTGCAACCGCCTGCAGGATCCAAGAAAAGCTGTCCTCCGCAGCACGAGAGGTGGGCTTCGCACGACCAGACCTCCGGCGCACCCTCTTCATTTGGCGAGTACGACTGCACCTAGCTCCTCTCATTTACTCGAGCACGAGCACGACTCCTGCAGTCCGACACAGTTTTATGAGCCGAGCTGATAGTTTTCCCTTTTACAGTAAAACAGGCCTAAGTACAGAGTTGAGAAGGGCAGGAACGAGATCTTTACACTGAATTGTTTGGCGCGCTTCGATACAATCCCGCCTGGAGCAAGAGAGGTTTGTTTTCAGCACATCCGCTGGAAGCAAGGAGATGTTGAGAGCAGTTACGAAGCAATAAAGACGTAAATGATACTATCATCGAGGAGGCTGAGCGTAAGCATGGACAGATTACCGGTGTAAATGCTGTAGAGAGATACAGGCCCATAAAGTCTTGATGGACAGAGTGGCGAACAGCGAAACAGTGTACGACGAGGACTGCACATGCAAAGAGCACTATCCGCGGCCATTGAAGCAATTATGAAGACTGCCAATAAAAAATATTCCAGTTGGGTATCAGACTCAAAACCACTACGAAAGTCCCGTAACAGCTTTAGCAACCTCGCTCCTCAAACCCGCACTCCACCTCCTCCTCCTCCTCAGCCCATCTGGCAAATTCACATCCCACCCCACTTCATCATCGTCCACCCCAGCAGTATTCCCAACAACACACCTCGTCTTACGCCTCACCTCAGGCGTCATCATCACAGACTTGTGCTTCCCCTCCACATGCCTCATCAAACTCTCCAACCCCGCATACACACTCGGCTCTCGTCCCTCCGCCGCACAGAACATACACCCGTACCGATAAGCCTCGGGTTTAGGCTGCGCGAACTCAGCGTGTACATGACTTTTCGCTAAGAAGAGCCAGCGGTATCTGATACCAGAAGGGAAGTACAATATTTGCTCTGGAATGAGATTGCCGCTATTGGAAAGGGCTTTGGAGCGAAAAGCGCAGTGTTTGCATTTCCAATGCGGAACAACGGGGCCTGCGCCGCTGGGGCCGGATGGGAGCATTGCTATGCTGAGACCTTCTTCGAGGCGATCGCGAATCTGCCAGGCGCCTTTGCAGAATTTGTGGTAGTTGTTGATTCTTGCTGGGCGAGCAAGAGGCCCCCAGATATTTTCTGGCTCGTCGGGGACTGGTGCGAGGGAAGTGGGGTCGAGGGCGCAAGGGGAGCGGAAGGCGGGATGGATGGTTTTCCGGCCGGTGTAGGAATCAGTGTGGGTCGAGGCTCGAGGTGGTGCACTGGCGCCTCTGTTTGGGAGCATGGATTCATACTCGGGCGTCACAACTTCTGGTGCGAGAGTAGCGCGCATTATGCCATCGTCGTCGTCCCATTGTGTTATTGGTCTCGAACTTTGCCGCGTTGCTGACGACCCTATGGAGCCGGAACGAGAGTGCGATGGACCTTGGTGTTTGAGATGTTTGGAATCGGGAGAGACGTTCACTGGAGGGAGTGTATCTGAGTCGTTTCTCGGAGTGCCGTCCCGCTCTGGCTTGCTGTCTGGTTGCTCGTAAGAATCGGAAGTAACGCAAGACTGTCCATCCGACAAAAGTGTTGATGTAATGCTGGCAGCAGGACGATGTCGAGAGTCTATTTCACTTCCACCAAAAGCAGAGTCATGTAAGGACACCCGTACCATTCTATCTGTGACAGCATCCGAGTTCTGCCTCGAGTGCTGTCGAGCCTGCTCGAGAGTCTTTGCCCTGACACGATTGGCTTCGGTCCTGAAAGCGCCGTAGTCATCGTTAGCAGCCATCAAAGAGGCCCCAAAGCCACTGAACATTCTTGATAGGCCTCTCTTCTTTGCTGGTGTCGCACCAGGTTGCTTTGTGGGTTGCTTCGTTCTCGACTGCTTGGGACTGGGACTTGGACCTTTCTCTCTAGGCTGTGGTGGTGAAGATGGCGGCGTCAGTGGTTGGGTCGGCAAGAAGACTGCCAGCGGCCTGTCGACGCCCGTCATGCGGACTTCGCCACCAGACCGTGTAGTGCGCATAGATCGATTGTCCATGGTCACTTCCGCTTCATGCTCAGGCTCTGGTAGCCGTTTACATAGGTCATCCATGGCTCGTATGGCATTAGTCTTGTTCATAATGGTGTATTCGTGCAGTCTTGACGTGTCGAGTGTTGCGTTGTTCATGGACCGTGCAACCTGTAGCGCAGCGACGACGTCCATCTGCAAGCTCATCATAACATCCTTCAAGGCCGACAGTGCCACAGCATCACCAGCTTTGAATGGCGCGCCGTACCGTCTGTACCGGTCGTCACGCGTGCTCTTACATTGCGCCTCGCCATCAGCAAGTGCTCTCTGTAGCATCTTCTCCTCAAACGCTTGCTCTGCATCTTGCGCGATACCGTTCAGCCGACGGCGCCTGTCGTTCTGTGCCTTGATATTTTGCGCGAGATCTGCGGCTCCGTGGAAAGCGGAAGCAATGGCTGCAATGCAGCCTAGGGTATCTACGCCAGCCATTGCGAAGTGGTCGCGCGGAGGCGGTAATCTTGCTAGAGGTGTGACAGTATCGTGAGCAATGGTTTCCGAGCAACAGAACATCTAGACCAAAGAACAGAACTACCAGGATGGCATTGCGCTGTTCAGCTGAAGCTCACCAGGTTTTGGCATCAGCAGCAGCAGCGTTGCGGCACGTACGACCTAGCTTTGTGCTCTCGTACAACCTGCGGACCTCAATACTGCACGACGGGACAGCCGGCGGCTATCTCATCATGATTTGTGGGATCACAGTCCTCCAACGCGAGCCGCAGGCCCCCCGCTGCATGAGCGTGCATTCGGGTGTAAGACTATTAGACACGCTCAGCCGCCAACGAAGGCAAGCAGCAGTACCGACAGTGCTGTAGGTCGTCTTGGGATCTTGCTTGCTGGCACCGACCGCTTTATTGTATCCTCTCCATCAGCACGGCATTGTGATCGTTCGGTGTATCGCGGGACACAGCTCGGCCGACGCCACACGCAAAGTCGCATCTAGGTTCCGGACAATGCAGTGCTGCGTCGTCTTCGGGGGTACTGCTGCCACAGCTGCTGTGCTCGGTCGCCATCCTTCCAGGGTTCAGCTCCATGCGTTGCGGCCCCAGCGCTGGCGCATGCGCAACGTAGGGCGTCTCGTCAGGCATCTTGTCACTTCGTTGACGTCCATCTCCCGTTTTCGAGCGTGGAGGACGTTGACCAGAGGGGAAGGATGAAGTTGAGTACGTACCCAGTGGGAACGACCACGGAACCTCGTTGGCGCTCAGACCAGCGCCGTTGCACTGCCCCTCCTCCCCCTCCTCCTCCTCCTCCACTCCAACGCCACTGTTGCCTACCACTACTGCCTGCTACGCCTCGGAAAGCGGCTATGCATGAGTACATATACGGCCGAGGTAGGTCTGTTGATGGCATGTCTCAAGCAGTGCGCGGAAAATGTCAAGCTCGCGACTCCTCTCTCTGCCGGAAGAGCTCGTGGCTGCCATTGCCGCAGAGGTCGAAGTTGAAAGCATTCTGCCTTTCGCTTTGACATGCAAGGAGACGTATAGGCACCTCAAATACCGGCTGGAGAATCATCAGATATACAATGTCCAATACGAGATCCAGCATGATAGACTCCCGCTGACTGTTCCAACCTTGCTTCGTCTTGCAATCAACAATCCGGAAGCAGCGTGGCACATTCGCGCCTTTGAGTCCTGGGGTCTTCGTCCAGAATTCAGGAAATGGAAGACTTGGGAATTCTACCATTACAGGCCGGACCACGATGGCGACGATGAACAAGACCTGCCGTGGCCAGACCCTCCAGAAGACTACTCAACCCTCGACGAGAAGTTCTTCGAGCCGCATGAGTGGGTCATCTTTCGCAAAATCGTGGAAGACGACCTGCATCTGCCGGATACAGAGTCACATATGGAAAGGATGCGTGAAGGCTCGGACGAGCCTCTGAAAGGGATGCTGTTCGCTCTTGCGCCGAAGCTGGATCGATTGAACTTTATAGCGTGAGCTCGACCTCATGAACGCTAGACGTGTCACAGCTGACCGTGGCCAGATACGACTCCTGGGAGAGCTCTCAGCATCCCAATGATCATCCGCTCTCCTTCCTCTGCCAGACCATTACCAGCATTCAATCAGGACTCCGAACTGGAATACGCTGGCCAGCAGGATTGGAGTCTCTTCGCATGGTTTCAGTGTGTACATCGACTGACCTTCGTCATCCTCATGACTCGTTCTACGCACCACCACAGGATATAGCACCGCTATTCCTGCTACCCAACATAAAGGTGTTGCGGTTCACGGTGCTGGGATACCAGGATGACGGTGGGGCAGAAATGCAATTGCCTGCTAGGTGCTCGAGTGTTGAGGAATTGGAGTTCTCTTGCTGTGCTATCAATCTTGATGCTTGGCTTAAGATCTTGAAGGCTCCCAAAGCCCTTCTCAAGTTCAACTCTTCTGCCTCAAGCATACGTGAAGATGGAGCTCTTTTGGAGTGCTTGGCCGTTGAGCATTGCGAGACGTTGCAATGGATCGCACTGGACCACTATGGAGACCGCCAGAAGGATTACTTCCAACGTTTCCCAAATCTAAAGGTCATAGATCGGCTCAAGGTCAACACTCTTCTGATCAAGGATGAGGACATTGACGAGATTCTCTGTCGTCCCAAGAAGGAGTTCACTGTAGGAGATCTTGGGCCGTTCTGGCTCAGAATAGCAGAGCTGAGGGACTATTTGCCAACCGCTTTGGAGCGATTAGCCTTGCAATACAATGTCACCCCTTTTGACAAGCAGTCCTTCGCCGTGCGGGGAGAGATGCTCAGAGCTGTCGCCGAATTGGTAGAAGATAAAAGATTCTCTCATTTGAACGAGGTATGTCTGCGAGATCTCTGGGTCGATCTATGCAGTGCAAACCAGGACCCTGCTTTAGAAGATCTGGAGTGGGACACGAATGCCTTGGCCAGGATTGAATCGCAAGGCATAGTGACACATCTTCGGGATTCAGATGGAAGTATTCTCAAGCATTCAATGCATCGCTGCATGCATCGTGATGGCAATTGCGGCCTAACGGAAGTTGAGACGGATCCTCGCTCTCAGTGCCAACGATACCGCTGATGAGACGACTCACGCTTCGAGTCCGTCAACCGGCACGAATACTGCAATACCATGGCGATGACATGGCAGCTGTGGGAAGCAGGCCTTCTCTCACGAAGGGATGCCGAAACTTGTGTTTTAGCATACAGCACGCAACCAGGCAGAACGTGGCAGACATGTACGTATTCGCTCAGGACCGCAGGTCTCTGGGTATTGCATACGAATAAGGCCACGGCCTCTAGTCAAGTGCACTGGATATTTAGTAGAGTATAGAAGCCACGTGAGCGACAATCAGAGTTCGGTAGCGCAGATTTGCTGCCCGGAGTCGGTGAGATCCCGATGGCTCCGTTTCAGCTTGACGACCTTCTCCCCTTCGATTCGCTGCACAGATATTTCCTCTAATCAACCACCAGCGACCCTCCTACGACCAACGCGGCAGCCACAGACGCCGTGACGACCTGCGAGCAGCAATCGCAATGTCCTTCAGCGAATTGGAAGCCTGCGCAGCTTGACACGAACATCATGAACATGCGGTGAATCTCCTGCTCGCCGTGTTTGAGGTCGTGGCTAGCTATGCTGTAGGGCTGCCCCAATACCAGGGTACGGACTCAATGTGAGACCAGGATGGCCGCAGCCATCTGTCTGGAGCGGCATCCTGCTGCAGTGCGGGCACATAGTCTGGTCCTTCACCTTTCGATCTTCATTAACGCCGCGTCGCCGCCTCGTTCGCTGTGCGCGTCTACGTGTTGGTAGGCCGGCGTTCGAGAGGCTGACCAGCTTTCGACCTTCTTTTCATACATACCTATATCGTTGTTTTTTCTGATGTAGATCTCGGCTTCTCCTCCCAATTTGGATCGCCGCCCTTCAAACAGTAACGCAGCAGGTTTCTGGCAAAAGTTCGCAACTTCTGTCGAGTTTCAGATCGACTGTTCTGAGACAAAAGGACAGTCACACTCTCTGAACAGAGCTCCAAGCATTCAGCTACTGGCCAGGCTGCGCACACCTTCCACTAGAAACGATCTGGTACCAGCACATATCACAGCTCACGACTCTGCTCACTCGATGCACAGACTCTGTCAAGCTAGACTTTCTACCCTGCGCTTGGATCGTTTGAACCATAACACCGCAACCGATATATATCCTCGACATCTCTGATTATGGGTTTCCTACAGCGGGCCAGTTCCCATCGTTTGAAGAAGGACCCAAACGAGCATGAGCCGCAGCCGAGGAGGGACGAGAAAATGGGATCACGGCCTGAGGTGTTCGACACAATTCATGAGGCAGTCAATGAGCACAGGAAGTCAACACGGAATCGGCCGAGCACATCGCATGGAGTGGATAAGCGAAAGCACAGTTCTTCGAAGATGCGCGTTGAGCCAACGCCAACTTGCCAAGAGGATTTGCAAAAACTTGCTGGACGAACAGTGGAATACAAGGATGGGCTTGACACCTTCAGATTTCCGACCCCATCTCCACGTATGCCTTCGATGCCGAAAAGCGCGACCGCGGCAGCCTTCGAGCACTCTCGATCTCCACTCCAATCTACCTCTGGATCTCCCGCTATAGGCGTGGCTCTTGGTTCTCCGACACATGCGCCGCCTAACTGGGCAAGATCAGTAAAGGCAGATCATATATCAACCAGAATGCCACACCCCCTCTACAACCAGAAGCCCCCAGATCGTGCTGCACCACCTCCGCCAGAGCAAGCGACCCCGCCAAACAAGGACGCTATTGCGCAAAAGAAAAAGTCCGGCTGGAGAACATTCAAGACAGCCTTCCGATGGACGTCAAGACCTGCTGTGCAGGAGCCACGACTGTCGGAAACGAGCAAGCCCTACTCTGAGGTGAAAACTCCGGCGCAGCCTCCGATCACTACTCTGGCTCCATCAGAAGCTTCCTCCCTTGATCTTCCTCGACCTGGCGGCAACAAGAAACGTCACATGCACATGCATTCCGAATCATCAGTCGGCTCGACAGCACCTAGAAGCGCTTGTCGTCTTGAAGGTTGTTCGCCAGGTGGAAGGTCCTCTTTCATGCCAACATTCGTGAAAGGCAAGCGACGTTCGCCTGTTCCTAGAAGAAGTGCGATGCCATCGCCTCATCTGCCAACGAAGCAAAATTCTGATGATAAAATCGAATCGTGTGATACGCGGCAAGACTCGCCCATGTCTCTCAATTACGCACACGGTGCCCCGGCATTGCCGAGAACACCTAGACTGAATCTCCAATTCGAGAAACCTGAGTTCGAGCGATATAGCGTCATGTTCGAAAAGCTGTTGACGAACGACTCTCGTCCATCTTTACTGGAAAGGCGGCAGAGCAAGATGCAGCGAAGGAAGTCCGAGAAGAAGATCGGAGACATTAGGATTGGCGAAAGACTTGAAGCGGTGGCACAAAGTCCAGGCACACCCAAACGTGCAATAGAATCTCCACATCTGAAGGGACGACTCTCTATCCGCATCGACCGCGCCAGCAGGCTCGATATCGATGGAGGTGCTCCTTCAACTGCTGTTCAGCGACCCGTCTATATGAAGCGGGGCAACACCGCCCCACCAATCGCCACATCACCGTTGGCAGCAGAGTGGGCCAGGACTAGAAAAGCAACCCTTGAGAGCACAACAGAGTCCACCAATACTGCTCTTTTCAGCGAGAATTCACTGCCGCCCACACCTACCACAGTCACCACGTACACGGACACTGAGTCGTTCCGCCAACGGGATGAGAATGAGGCAGCGTTTGGCATGAGAGCCTCTACGAAGGATGTCTCGGTCGGTCCATGTTACCGTGTGAAATCTCCCGATGATTTGGAGCGACAGATCGTCCAGGTCAGTGTTGCCCGGCAAGTCAGCGTCAATCGAGCGCGACACCGAGTACAACGTGCAGTATCAGAGGACAGGTTCAAGCGACCTATTCGGCCCCGAGTGGTTGATTTGGGCCCAACCCGCAAGAGTACAGTTGGTATCCTTGAATCCGCAGCAGAAGAAGATCACACAATACTGCCAAGTCGCAATGTCTCGAGGTCAGGAATCGACTTCGTCGAAGGCGCCGTAGATACTGCCAAGAAGGATAAGGTGTTGAACGAAGCAGAAGCAGCACAACAAAAACCACGAATGACGCCACTTCTAGGACCATTCCCAGATCCACTTAAGCTGAATC
This sequence comes from Exutisphaerella laricina CBS 326.52, assembly GCA_000504385.2. Taxonomy (NCBI): domain Eukaryota; kingdom Fungi; phylum Ascomycota; class Dothideomycetes; order Mycosphaerellales; family Mycosphaerellaceae; genus Exutisphaerella; species Exutisphaerella laricina. The sequence continues at coordinate 37,038 of KZ106751.1, forward strand.
CACCAACACCAATGGTGGAAACATTCGCCGGAGGTGGCACGAGGCAATAGACTGGAGCTTTGCACCACCATTACATTCACATTCTTTATTCCTACTACTGTGCAGAACACCCCTTTGAAAGATCTCAGCACAGTGTTTCAGGAAGCATGATGCGAGCAGCCGTCACTCTATAGAGCAGGACAGGACGGGCAAATCGATCAGAAGACATACCCGGCTTATGCACATTGTCGGCGTAATGATGAAGAGGCACAGGATGCACAATGATACTGTTACTAGAATATAGCTCTTTCTCCAACCTTATTATTGATATTCGACATCTCTCGTGGCAGTAGAGACAGCGTTTCAGAACATGTGATAGCGCGTAACATCCCTGCAGCCTGCTTCTCCAGATCTACATTCGACTTCAAGTCGTCTAAGCGTTCACTCCACAACACAACCTCGTAGAGCCTTGGAACACCTCTCATCTACTTCATCATAGCAATGATGGTATCACCGTGAAAATGCCTCACTTCACAGTCCCCATCCTCTCAAGAACCGATCGCAACTCGCCCAAACCACCACCCGACACCCCATACACCGTCTCCGAGCCTCCCTACCAAGGCCAACTCCCCACTGACACCTCCTCCTACCTGTCTACCACTCCCGACACCGCCATCGTTATCGATAATGGCAGCTCCTCCATCCGCGCTGGTTGGCAGTCCGATGTCACCCCGCGCCTCCAATTTCCACCCCTCATGGCGCGCTACACCGATCGCAAACTCAACCGCAAACTCATGTTTATCGGCAGCGAGATCTACTTCGACGGCACTGCGCGAGGGCAAGCGAAGAACATCTACGAACCACAGTCAAGCAACGTGGTGAATAATTGGGATGTGCAAGAAGGGTGTCTGGACTACATCTTCATGAAGATGGGCATTGGGGAGAATGGGAAGGAGAAGATCGATCGGCCCGTGGTGATGACGGAGCCCTTGGCGAATCTGGGGTATGCGAGGAAGACGATGAGTGAGATACTGTTTGAGCTCTACGGGGTGCCGAGTGTAGCTTATGGAGTCGATTCGTTGTTTTCGTATCGGTATAATGGAGGGATTACGGGTCTGGTGGTTAGCAGTGCGAATATGAGCACGCATCTAACACCAGTGGTGGATCGACAGCCGCTGATCAGTCATGCGACGAGGCTGGACTGGGGGAGGATTCAGTGTGCCGAGTATTTGACGAGGTTGTTGAAGGCGAAGTATCCTGGCTTGCTCACGACGGGAAAGGTCAATGAGACGCAAATTGAGGATTTAGTCAGGAATCATTGTTATGTGAGCCAGGATTACGACGCCGAAGCGACGAGGATGCTGGATTGGACGGGGCTGGAAGATCGAGACCATGTCGTGCAGCTGCCGTACCAGGAGAAGGAGGTGGTACAGAAGACGGCGGAGGAGTTGAGAATAGCAGAGGAGAAGAGAAAGGAGTCTGGCAGGCGATTGCAAGAGCAGGCAGCGAAGATGAGGTTGGAGAAACTGGTGAGGAAAGAGCAAGAATTGGAATACTTCAAGCATGTGCAGCAGCAGATCGCCGAGGCGGTAACAAAGAAGGAGATCAGAGCACTACTGGACGAAGAAGAGTTCAAAAGCGAGGAACAACTAGACCGCAAGATCAAAGAAATGGAGAAGAGCATACGCAAGCAACGGAACAAGGACGTTGGCGACCTCGAAGAAGAAGCAGAAGAACCACCTACGTATCCCCTCCTTGATATACCCGACGAGGAACTCGATGAAGACCAGATCAAGCAAAAGCGTCAACAACGACTGCTCAAATCCAACCACGATGCCCGTGCTCGCGCCAAAGCAGAGAAAGAAAACGAGAAGGCCCGCCAAGCAGAGATACAACGCCTCGACGACCAACGACGCGAACACGATCTGGAAGCCTGGGTCGTTGAGCGTCGTGCCGCGAGGCAAGAGCTCATCCAACGCATCAAAGACCGAGATCGCCTCAAAGCCGATCTATCAAATCGCAAATCGCAAGCTTCACAACTGCGCATGAAACAGCTCGCCAACCTCGCTTCCGACAATCCGATGGGCCGCAAAAGACGGCGAGGTGGCGACAAAGATGATGACGGGTTCGGCGCAGACGATGCGGATTGGATGATTTACCGCGAAATCCAAGCTGGTCGGAATGAAGACGATGAAGATGACGAGGAAGAGGATCTGGGCAAAGAGTTGAAGAATGTTGAGAGTCAGCTATTACAATTCGACGAACAGTTCACGGAGCACAGTACGGCTGAGGCGCAGAGGGACTGGACGAAGTCTCTACTGCATGCATTCAGTCGAGGGCCATTTCCTTTTGACCCCGAGAGCGCGAGAGAGTCGAATCAGTTCCATCTCAACGTAGAGCGGATTCGCGTGCCAGAGGTGGTCTTCCAGCCTAGCCTTGCTGGAGTGGATCAAGCTGGTATTGTTGAGATTGCGGAAGATATTCTGATGCAACGCCTCTCGGGGCATACTTCGAGAGATGATATCTTGAAGGATGTGTTCATTACGGGAGGGCATACGCTCTTCCAAGGATTTGAGGAGAGGTTGAAGAATGAATTGAGGGCGGTGTTGCCGGTGGATGTGCAGTTGGGCGTGAGAAAGGCGAAGGACCCGATTCTGGATGCGTGGAAGGGGGCGGCGAATTGGGCCAGTGAGAAGGAGAGCCGGAGTGCTTTTGTCACGAGAGAAGAGTTTGCGGAGAAGGGTGGGGAGTATATCAAGGAGCATAGTCTGGGGAATATCTACAGCTAGACGCCCTGAGGTCAGTGTTGGCCTTTTGAGACCTGTAAGATGCACGGCGTGTAACGATATCTTTACCGTGACTGAGGCTACATGTCTGCATACGTGGTGTCTCTGTTCACTCGCGCCCCGGCGTCGAGCGCATTCCTGCAACGCATCGTCGCTGAAAGGTCCGATCTGGCTCGTTCCCCTCTTCCAGAAAGTTCACAGTCTCGTAGTTTTCCCTGCCGAAAGCCGTTCCCAAGTAGAGCTGTGAAGTACCTTGGACTCGCTTGCAAAGAGTATTGTGCAGCTCCACTCTCGCGGGTATGCCGACTTCGAAGATGACATCGCCATGCTGCTGCGCAGTCGTGGTCTCTGCTGCCTAGGTCGTAGTCGTCATGTCAGTATTCTTTGGCTCCTGCAGGCGTCGTGCCAATTTCAGGAATGGATGCCGTGCCCTTCTCACCGCCACGAATCCTGGGACTTCGCATGCATGCCTTTGATGAAAGGGTGGCTCGCAACTTGCAAGTGACGGCAAAGGCCAGGTCTCAGATTAATATGTGCGCATGCGGAGGTGGGAGCATGGTCTGCTTGACCGCTTAACGCACGAGCTTCACTGTTTCGTTTGATTGATCAAGACGACCATCGGATACAAGGCCACTGCTTGATCCGCTTCATCGCGCCTCATTCATCCAGACGTAAGTCAATGATCACACACACTCTCTCGCTGCATTTGTCCGTTCTTGGATTTAGTCACTGGCTTGAAGCCCTCGACTGTCCGTCAAGTGCAACTTCCCGGTCCATAAGCGCCAGTCCGCCAATTCGCCGACCCACCAACTCGTCGGCCTCTCCAATCATGCGGCAAGACCAATGTATTCACAGATGGTGACGACAAGGGCTTACTGCCTATTTGCTCGTTCAAAGCCCATTAAAATGATGCCAGCGATTACTTTGGCCTAGAGCAGACGGTGCAGCGCAGCACTTAGCTGAATTGCAAGTGACCCTCCATTGCCAGGCAGTAGCTCAGTCACTTTGTGGCATCATGTGAGTCGACGAGCGCGTCCAGCACTGTAACCACCCGCACTAGCACTTTTTGGGGCAACACTGTGACTGCGCTCATTTCACAGGCCGACTATCCGCGAGCGCGATCTCCCGATCAGTAGGTGCTTCCACAACTTGCGTATTGTTTCCAGCAACCTCCACAGGTGGCAAGTTCTCCCTAGGCAGAGGATGGTATCCTCCAGACGGAGCATTGCTATTCCCAGCATGGTAAGCACCACGGTGAAAGCCTCCTTTTTGCATATCGCCTCTTTGCTGCAGGTCTATTGTGCCGTGATTTGCCGACGCGAGCTGTCTTCTCGCCTCCCGTAGATTGCTCCATAACACCCCACACCCAATTACTGCGGCAAGCAGTAATACGCCTAGAGGTACTGCTATACCGGCAGCTACAGCTGTGTTATTGCTGTCCTTCGAGTTCTGTGCACTAGGTGTTGCTGTAACGGTCGCGGTGGCAGCGTTCCTCTTGGCGTACTCGCTCGAGAAGTTAGTGGGTAGGGTTGCGCCGTTACTTCGATCTACGATGACAGTTCCGGGTGGTAGCGCGAAGGGATCGAACGAGTTCCCGGACTCAGTGCTGCATTGGTTCGAAGTAGTGTTAAACTCCGTTCTGCAGCAGAAGAGTCCGTTGCCGCCGTTCTGGTCGGATGTATCGTAGGCCAGGTAGATGGAGAGAGAGACACCTTCTGCCACTGTCGTACTTTATTAGCTGCTGATGTAATGGCAGCTTATGCTGTGGCGTACCGTCTTTGCATCGCTGCGGGCAAGCTGTTGAGTCGAAGCTCTTGTCTGTACACGCGGCTCGAGTGATTCTATTGGCGAAGCTGGACTGTTGAAGGCAATACCCATTTGAGAGACAAGCCTCATCTGATCGACAGCATGCGCTTTCTGTTGCTGCTTCATTGCAACCAGTAAGATTAGTAGCTGTTGACCCATTCGGCCAGTAGCATTGTGCGCCTTGCGCTACTTCGACGCCGCGACATTGCAGTAAAGCGCTTGTGGTCATCAACGCAAGGATTCTTCGTTGCGTTGCCATGATCTGAGTATGCTCTGTCGACGTAGCAAGTGTATGAAAGACAGTATGGTTAGCAAGAAGGGAGCAGAGCGAAGGCGTCCAGAATAAGGACCATGCATCTAATGAATACAATCTACCCACACCTGCACCCGTTGTGCAGACCTGTGTGGGTGCAGCACAGCCGGTGTAGCTGCGGTGGCTTGTGTTCCTGTTGAGGGGGCGTTTTGGGGATCGTGGTGCCGCTGCAGGATTCTATCCTTGAGATGCAGAGGCGCAGGCAACCCAGCCTCAAGATCGTAGTGATGCGTGTATACTGTATGTTATCTTCGGCGCCTTGTAGTACGCCAATTCCTTACCTGAGTACCAGCGTTCTACATCTTGCCTGTCGTTTGCGCGAGCACATACAGTCGCTCATCCTGCAAAGATGTAATGAGCACTGTTGCCGGCGTGCCGCAGAAAGCATTGTGTGTCGCAGCCAGGACTCCGGCATGTGGCGAGGGCTTTTCGACACGGCGTGAGTACCGTAAGGCTCCATCTCGTCGTGATGGACACTGCTGTCAACCGCCAATTCCCAAGGCCTGCTTGAGTATATGGTGTAGTGCTCAGGTATTGCTCTTGCCGTGCTCAGGTCGCTCACGAAGCATCATATGTCTTTCCGCTTTACATTTCTGGACTTTCCTAATCTCAGGTCGTAGCAAATCGTCATTGTTGACGCTGGCTGCATGTGAGATTGTGGTTGTCAGAAAGGAGTGCATCCATCGTGCCATCGTCCGTGATTACCCATCGTCCGAGGTCCGTGAGACTCGCTCAAGGATGACGTAGCCGGTATATTCATTATCATAAACATCGAAGTGGCTGCTGGTCTTAATGTGCCCCCGATCTGCGCGACAACGATGAGGCCAGCGCTTCGTACCTTAGGACTACCTACCAAGAAAATATCTTCACCTACGAGCGGAGTGTCCCGGGCGTTATGCAGTCAGTCACGAGCGCTGACTGGCACATCGAGGCGCGCAAAAGAAGGACCTGATAAGAAGTCTGAAGGCCTACATGGATACTATGCTGACTTGCTCGATGCGCCTCTACACAAAGTTCAATCTTCGACCAGGACTGCGCCGGAGCCGCCACCCAAAGAGAACCTGCCTATGACAGACCGGGAAGAAACATTAGCCAAAGCGAGAATGGTATTTGGATCACGACTTTCAGGGCCAGAGGAACGACAGGAAGAGCTTCGGAGCAGGAGTCAAATGATAGCGGGTGTATTAGTACCACCCAAGCCAGAAGAGCCGGACAATTGCTGCATGTCGGGCTGCGTCAATTGCGTGTGGGAGCTGTACCGAGAGGATATGGAGGACTATCTAGCCAAACGGAATGAGGCGAACCATAGGATGACTGAACAGAGAACTTCTGGACAAGCGACAGGTTTGATGGCGCAAGCTGATGGTGCGCCCAGTCATGTGGCGATCAGTATGGACGATGATGGAGGAGGAAGTGAGACAAACTGGGCACCTCCTCCACAAGCAGAAACGAGCAAGAGCAACAAAGATGAGGATCCACTTGCTGGCATCCCAGTGGGCATCCGGGAGTTCATGAAGACTGAAAAGAGGCTCAAAGAGAAGCATAAAGCTGCTGGGAGGCATATTGAGACGGCATTGGACAAGGACCTCCGCTCTGCTGTTTGGGGCCATGGATGAGCTACCTGATCAGGAAAGAAACATCCATGACAATCTAAATACTGCAAGTTGGAAGCTGTAAGTTCTTCTCCGGTGACAGCCCACGCTGCTCTGAAATCGGATACTTTGAAGCACACGTGATGTGCATGGCAGTTGTCAAGCTTGGATTCTGGCTTCGAAGATGTGCTTCCTCTCAGGCGCGCCTTGGCGCGGAAGTGGAGCGCATCCGCTTCTCCGATCTTGAGTCTCGTGGGCAGTTGTTTGGCTCAAGGGAGGATTTCTTCTCGAAACAGGGCAAGAATGGAACGACAAACAAGCTTCCATATGCTCCTTGTAAGGCCGAGTACACGCCTACCTCGCGATCAGCCTACAAGCTACCGTGCCAAGTCCTCCAGCCTGACTCCAGGCCCTATCTGTGCAACAGGTTTGCACTTTACCTGCAGAAGTTCAGCAGTCTGACTGAGGGACTTGGTAAGGGATCAGGTTGGAGAGGTCAAGAAGGCGGCGAGACAGGAGGTTAGTGGGGGTTTCAACCAGCATCCTAATAGCAGTGGCAGTCTCTCCCCACGTCGATCATCGGACGATGAAATGACAAGTGGTTGGATAATGTGAGAATCTATCACTAGTATCTGATTCTTGATCTGTCTTGCTGTTGAGGCCTGCGCAAAGGCATCTGTATATCTGGTTTAACGCTCCTTACCTCCTTTGCTTCTCCTCGTTGCACTTCTTTCCACTTTCGCTCGACCAATCGTTCCGTTCGTACGCCTCCTCTTCCAACCGGCGTTCTATGATTTCAAAGTGCACGTCGGCAGTCTCTTAGCCACAGAGTCGGTAGACTGATGGCCATGCGCGTTTCGTGCGATTCGTTAGAAGCAGCCACGTGGGAGACTCCCGGACCAGGAAGAACAAGAACCTGTTAGAGGCGAAATGGACCTTCGTTGGCGACCTCCATGTTATGGGTCGTTTCTTTGTCTACGCCACGCGGCATCTCGAAGCAGTCAAAGGCAGTATCGATCAATCGATAGCTGCCGCGGCCGAGCGTGCGGACGATGCCCTGGTGCTTCGAGAACGAGCCGACCCGCTAGTTAAGGGAAAGCATTGTGATAATCCTAAAGGATTAAATGGCCGGCGCACTTCGATCATGCACCCAGCACGAACCGACTGGTATAGCGTAGGATGTGAACCCATGTGGCCTTTCCTTGGGCATCTGCTCTATGCGCGAGAACGAAAGGCCATGTCTGGTTATAGCGAAGTCCTGGGCCTGATGGTGGCTCAGCATCGTACGCTTTGTTCCACAAGCGAAGGAATGTAATCAAGGATAGACTCGTCAAGTTCTGCAAGTCGACGCCCTTTGAGTGCGCTAAGGATAACAACTCGTCCACGTGCAAAGCTTTCAGGTTTAGACGATTGTTTGACAACACTGGCAACTATGAATTTCGGCCTTCAGTATACGTACGGGCTTATTATGCTGTGTGTTCTTAGTGGCTGTTGTTGGCATCGATCTTTTCTTGGATTGCAGAGCACACGACGAGCTTATGCCGAAAAATGTTCCATGAAGCATATCACGTCGTATATCAATCGGATACTTCTATCCGTAAACCATGCGAAGGAGATAGCCTGCGACGATGTGAGCAACGTAGCATATTCTTTGCATACTTCTATAATTATGCCCTGAGGACGCCATTGAACGCCTGAAGAAGCTGAACGCTAAATCGATGCAGAGTCGTTGCTGTCAGTCGCTCGTCGCCTGGCAGTGGAGTTGTTAGGCTGGTGGTTCAGTGACGATGCTCTCGCGTCTTCACGACTTCTCATCTGGCTCTGCCTCTGAATGTCCCACCGGAACGAGCTTGCCCACCACAAGATACTTCTCATTGAACCGCTCCTCCCATCCTCTCAGGGCCTCCATCTCCTCTCCACCTAGGTCTTCAAGCTTGTCCAATGGTCCATTCAAGTCCTCAGTAAGCATCTCAGGATCGAAACTGCCACATGCAAGACCTCTTGATGCATCTCGACCTGCAAAGTTCTGGTATGGACCTCCTGGACCATAGAAGTTTCGGCCCGACGTTACATCAAAGATCTTCCCTCGAACTGCCAAATACACTGGCATGCCTTTGTTGCCGTCATACGGCAGAAGTTGCGGGGGTGTGTAGACCTTGAAGACGGTGGGTGGTGGGGCTGCGGGGAGTGTGGTTGCTGTCTTGCTCGGTCGTAATCGCAGATATGCTATGATGACGAAGAGGGAGATGAGTATGAGGTTGATCGGTGACGCTATTGTAGCACTTTGCGAGCATGTCAGCCAGAATCGTGTGGTTCAAGATCCGAGCGAGCATACACTCCTGCTGCCGGGACTTCGGTGTCTATGGTCGTGCCTGCAGGATAGTCGTCAGTATCAAGTACCTACTGATTCCACCACATCGATACGCACTCTCTGCCATCTTCACGACTTCTCAGAGCTCGAGACTTGGACAGGACTGCTAGGCAAATGGAAAATGTTGGAGAACAAGGTAAGCTGTCGAAGTACCGCCGATGTCATGCTCGGGAGAGCGCTCATTGCCGTCCGGCATGACTTGCCAAGTCCGAGATCATTTCCAATCTCGTGCAACAACTTCATCTCCTTGCTTCTGTCTTTGGAATCTCTACGCCCCGGCCAGCGGCACCGCCGACGTCCATCGTGACACACATCAACAAGAGCTCGGTATGGCGGCAGCGAGATGTTGCGCTTGCAACCAAAGATTGGCTATTGGCTATAAGGATGGCGCCCGCTCGGAGCTGCCTAACTGAAGACTGGACATTAACAATGATAGCACATCACGCGCCTGATCAGACTTCAGATGGTAAGTTCAAGCAAAAATAGCTGTAAGTGTTCCCAGCTGACGCCAAAACAGGACTTGGTCACTGAAGTCTCTAAGCAGACACAATCATGAACGCCAAGACAGCTGCAGGCGATAAGTGGCAAGACGCACCTATGTTCACGCGCTTCTGCAGCCAGACCCCCTGTCGGCAGAGGAGCGCAGTAACCCCCTCACCTTGTGGATGATGCACAATCGGTGGTAGCAGCAGGCCAAGTCACCACCAAGCACTGTCTCAACGCCACAGCCTATCACATGATTGCTAACCCCAACGTTGCTTCTATGCTGAGAACAGAACTGACAGCAGTCGTACTGTCAGAGGATTTGCATCTCTTACGGCGTAACGCATCGTCTTCAACGAGTCGCGCCAGACGAGCCGCTCATCTTTCACGAGTACAGCATCTCTCTTGGCACTCCCTTTGGCATGACCTCGACATGTATGCACGAGAACGAGGGGCTCTTCTCTGGTCCGAAGGTGTCCGAGCCAGAATTGTGGCTGGCCACTGGTGCGAGTGAAAAGCTTTCAAACTATCTTGTCAACTTCTCGAGAGTTACCAAATGCTGTATACGGCAGGAACTTCCGATTTCGAGATACTATCTTACTCTGGCTACATTCTTTCGTAGAGTTGAGTTCGAGCTGTATAACCTTACGAGGGACGACGTTGATGTCGCTCAGTATTTCTTCAACCCACATCCGAAGAAGGGAAGTCTAGGGCTGCGAGCGATAGTCCTCTGCAGGTAGTATCTATCCATTTGGCGCAAAGTTGTTAAGCTTGATCGCTCTTGATCTGGCGCTCGTCCATGTCTCGTGTGTGCCTCTTGAAAGCTGTGTACAGCACATGCATTGAACCAGCATCATGTGTCTATACCCTTTGCCTACACAACTATTCTACTGGTTGGCTGCATCAATGATGTGGGGCAATCCAGCTCTGATGCATCCACGACCTTCCGCCATGAAGTGTGGAACGCGTCGATGCAACGATTTGCCTTCCATTCCTGGACGTCGATACGATGGATGGCTCCACGTCGTCGTCAATCTTGTCGTTCGGGATTCGTGCCGAGGACTTTCAGCCAGCCGGGGATTTATTCTTTTCCAGAAAGCGAGGCCCTCTGTCGAATGATACCCTCTCCAACGTGCTCATCGGCTCGCTGCCGACCGTGTGTGACCAGCAGCTCTCGAGGTCGCTACTGCAGAGTTGCGTTGTACCGGCATGACTTCTGCCGTGCCGCTGGCACGAACCGTGCAGAGAGCAGTTGCTCCGCTCCGCAACTTGCCGGCTGCTTCTGCGCACAACACCAACGACTCGTGGTCAACACGAAGAGATCTTGTCCTGTGCTGACCTACGCCCGTTGCAGAAGCAATGCAATGCGATGGGGGTAGAGCCGTTGCAACCCTGCAATGCTTCGAGAACTGTGGTCGCAATCGTCGAGGCAGTCTTTGCCGGCATACTTTGCAGCAATGCAACAATGCTTACTTTGAGTATTCTGCACGCGTGCGGCACAAGCCCGAAGTCCTGATTGCAGTAGGATGCGCTAGTCATGTATAGATGCAGCTCCTAAGAGTGTGGTGCTCTTAAAGAACGAGGCTCTGTCAGATAAGCACGACAGTGCCCTGCACAACGATCTCGAGGATATCCGAGGACCTTAGGAAAGTTCTCAACACGTGGCTATGGAAGACCAGCAAGGCAGTGCTGGTATCACGCCAGCTGTAAGTCTGACATGGCGTCAAGCGAGTGGAACAAGCTAAGTCAAGTAATAGGGCAGCACAGCAAGCGATGCTGACTCAGCATATGATGGCGACTCAGCCAGCGATACAACTTCCCTCAAGTCTTCGATTGCAGCTCATCGTTTCGAGAATGGCCGAAGATATGGAGCGTATCGAGATCGGGAGCACTGGGCACCAAATGACGAAGATCAACGCGATCAGCTCGACATAGCTCACCACATCTTCAACCTCCTTCTCGACGACAAGCTCTACCTCGCCCCTATTGACAAGACCAGAACCCGCGAAGTCCTCGACATAGGCACTGGTACGGGAATTTGGGCGATCGACTTCGCAGATGACCATCCGAATGCCAACGTAGTGGCGACAGATCTTACTCCTATCCAGCCACATTGGATCCCGCCAAATCTCAGATTCGAGATTGATGACTGTACTGAGCCATGGACGTTTCCCGAGAATCACTTCGACTTCATCCACATCCGCTGTTTGTACGGCTCCATCGAAGACTGGCCTGGGCTTTACGCCAGGGTCATGCGGCATCTGAAGCCAGGAGGCTGGTTTGAACAAGTCGAATACAGTGCTGATTGGCGTACTGACGACAACTCCATCCCAGAAGGTCACATCTTCCACGAGGCATCTGCGAACTACATCAAAGCTGGTGAGGACATGAAGCGAACATTTAGGATCTGGGAGCTCCAGAAAGACCTCATCGACAAGGCGGGATTTGTCAATACCGTCGAGAAGCGCTTCAAGATGCCGTTAGGTCCGTGGGCAGCTGACAAGAAGCTCAAAGAGATTGGCAGCTGGCACTTGTTGGAAGCGTGTCAAGGTATCGAGGGCTGGACCATGTGGCTGTATACGAAGGTGCTCGGGTGGAGCTACGACGAAGTGCAAGTGTTTCTCGCCAAGGTCAGAGAGGGTATCAAGGACAAGAAAATCCACAGCTATACCAGTGGAAGCATTGTGTATGGCCGGAAACCCCCAACGTAGTCAAGTCCTCAACGCCATGATTACGAAAGAAGGTTCCGATGGGAAGAGCATACAGTGACAGCATCCAAGACCTTGCTTGTACCATCCTACTCGTCGTCACTATCATCAAGAATAAAGCCTGCTCTGACAGATCTCCTCGCCACAGGCTTACTGACAGGCAGATCATCTTCGTCATCACTATCCACCACTCTCGAAGTCTTCCCAGCATTCGCCGACACTTCCCTCAATGGCTGCACATCTGCAGGCGACGTGGACGGCGTTTCCTTGTCACTGTCTTCTTCCTCATCACTCTCTTCTTCCTCTCCTTCTCCTTCTTCTTCTTCTTCCTCCTCAAGCTCAGAAGACGAAGGAGTATTGTCGCCAAGCCCTTTCGGCACATCTCTCGTGGACGAAGTAGGCTCCACTTCAGAGTCGGACTCATCCCCAGCATCAATCATGATCTGGTCCTCGTCCTCGTCTCTGTCATTGATCTTCTTCTTCTTCCTCCTCTGAGTCGGTCTCTTCTTCATAGTCTTGTTGACTTCTTTCAGCGCGGCCTTTGCGTTCGCTGCTTTGGCCTTCGCAGCACCGAGTTTCTTGCCTTTGGCACCCGTTCCCTCGATGTCCGCCTCTTCAAGCTGCTTGACCAACGCGCTTCGGATGACACCGTCGGTCTTCTTCCTCCTCTCAGCCTCAAGTCGGAAAAATTCTTCATCTGCTTCATCGTCTGTTAGGTCATCGTCGGCGGTGACGTATAAACTGGACTTAATCTTAGCGTTCTTTTCGCGATCTTTCTTTTCCTTCGCCTTGCGCTTCGCGTTGGCTTCTTCCTCCGTGAGTTCAATAGCATCTGAGTTGCGTCGTCGTCTCTTCTTCGGCCTCTGCTCGCCGTCTTCAGCGCGCTTCCTGCGCTTCTCTTTGATGTTTGGTGGGAACATGGTTGCGTCGAGATCGCCACCACTGCCCACGTCTGTGTCAGAATCATTGTCGTCGAATATTGGTCTCTTAGCTTTGACACGAATGAAGTCTTCGGCCTTCTCGTCATCGTCGAAGCTAGGTGGGTCGAATTCTGCTTTGCGGATCTGGTTCAAAGCATCAGTGAGCTTTGCGGGAGTCAGGTCAGAAGGCACGATCCAGCTGGCATCGACGTCTTCGGCGAGACCCAGTCGCTGCATCCCGACTGTGGAAAGGAGAAGGCGCAAGTGCTTGTCCTTGAAGAGTGCCATCTTACGCTCGTCATTGTCCGGCGTCAAAAAGATCGTCGGGGGCGACATCAGGTCGGAGGCAGCGCCATCTTCGCCTTCATCCACGATGCCAGCTCGTGCCGCTCGTTCGTCTTCCCAAGACTGTCTCTCCCTTGCAGCGTCTTCCAGCTGCTTCTTCACCCACCCAACACTGTCGGCCTTAGCCTGCTCGATCATTACGGATACAGCGATGCCGATCCTCTGCTCATCAGCTATTACGCCTCTTAGTTCTAGCTCAGCAGGGGGCCGTGGTGGTCTCTTTTCTACAACCTTCTCATATCCATTCTGTAGGTAGTACATGGTTCCAGGCATCTTGCTGAAGAGGACCTCCACAACCGCGGCTTCTTTCCAGCCTTCGCCCTCCGTTCGGCGCTCCATGAATTTGATACATCTTCTGAACACCTGCTGCACAAGCTGTTCCCAATCTTTGAACCCTTCCATCGACGGATCGATGCCCTCGGGACCTTTGATCATCTTCTGGAAAAGCGCAAGGATGTCCGCGCGGAACAGCAGAATGGCCAGCTCATGCTTGAAAGCAAGTCGGTAGAAGTAGCGATGTGCCCGCTTCAGTTGCATTGGTGTCAGATCGCGGTAAAAGTGCATCAGTGAGATGAAGGTATTGACACATTGCTGAGAGAGGAACTTAGTGGCAAAGCGGGCGAAGTCGAACTTGCGTTCTGACACTGCTCGGTATGCATCTTGTTCATCTTCAGCTGCATCTTCCGCATCTGCTTCACCTCGCCCTTCAGTGGTTGTCGCCTGCTGCTTCTGCTTCTTTCGTGCTCGTCGCTTGGAACGAATCTGCATGTCCACATTCTGCTTACTGTATCGCTCAAGCATGCGGACAAAAACGTGCACACATTCTGTTACCGCATCAAGATATGCGAACCGCTGATGAGTATACCCTCGCAGGATCTGCACAATGCGATCCTGCGTGGCTTCTTCATAGAAGATGCGGTTCTGAATGTTCTCTGCGATTTCTTGGTCGTCCTCATGCTTGCTCTCAGCCATACTTTGAACCGTCAGCAATATCTGGGTGAAACAGAGCAGCGTAGATTGTAGATCCTGCCACTCTTTGTTGTCGAAGGCGTTCTGCATCTGCCTGTTGAGCAGTACAAAGGTCTCCTGGTCTAATACTGCTGCAACGTACGCGAACGTGTTGTCCTCTAGGTTGATCTCATTTGGCCGATCCGCGTTCCGTGTGCTATCTCTCCTGGACTGATCTCGTCGCGCGGCTTCGGCCGAAAGAAACCAAGATATCAAGAAGAAGTACTGCTTGTTGTGCATGCTCGCTTGTATACGACTTTCTTCGGACTCGATGGCCTTTCGCAAGCTTACGAAGAGTGGGTTGAATGATGAGTCAAGAAAGTCCTCCACAAACTGTTTCAAGTTCTTCCTGGCGTTCTCGGTGAGCTCGACTCTGGCACTGAAATCAGAGTTCTCATCGAACTCTGCTGCCAACTTGCCACGATATATAGGCTTGTTCCATTTCTTGCTTGCATCCATCTGATTCAGGGTTGTGTTCTCGTCCGTAATGCTGGTCTGACCTGAGACAGTTGACACCTTCATCTCGTCTCTCTTCACCCAAATCATTGTGCCAAAGCGATTGTGTCTCGTAGGGGCATGCTTATTGTAGCTGTTGATCATAGCCTTCTCTTTCCTCATCAGATTCTCCAGCTCGGTGGTCTCTTCAGTGTTAACCTGCTCTTTCTGCATGAAGAGCTTTCGTGCATCGATTCCCTTGAGCAAATGGAACATAATCTCAAGCAAGATCACGTCCTGCTCTTGGAAGTCATCCCCAGAACCAGACCCAATAGTCAGCAGCGCACTAAAAATATCCTGGTCCTGGAAAGCCTCAATCGTGGCTGATCTGCTAATCTCATTCTCGTCGCCTTGAGAGGGTAGATGTTGTGGTTGTGTGATCATAGCAATGTTCCGGAATAGGTACAGTACCAATTTAATGATACCCTCGTCTCTTCTACTCCTCTCTCTCCTCGGCTGGGCCATAGAAGACAAGCCAACACGTACTGCTGTCCTGAGGATCTTCGCGAACTCAAAGTGCAGCACTGCTCGCTTGTAGCTGACTTGAGCCAGTTGGAGATATGGGACATGCCTGTGGTGATTGACAGTAGCCTTCTCGTCTTCCAGCGCCATTGGCCATGTCAAAGGCACTAACAGTTCCAAACATGCCAACGCGAGCTTCGACTTGTGTTTGTTATCCTGCGCATCTTCTGGCCATAAAGCGAGTATCTCCAGCAGATCGCCCTTGACCAAGTTTGCCTCGGCCAGACATCGCTTCACATCTAGCCGGTTCGTCTTCTCATCGTAGAGTCGTAGCCATCGTTGCAAGTCTTTCAGCACGGCAATCGCGTCGTCTCCAATCGAGTAAGAGTCATCGTATGTCGAGCGGCCACCGACTGCATTGACCAGAGACGTGACATATGCGCGCACTTCTGGGTCAACAGTCGTCGACTTCTCGAAGGGATCCATCTTGTCGGTGGTAGTGCTGCTATACGATCACGTCTACATTGGAGATTGAAGTCGCGAA
The DNA here is from genome assembly GCA_000504385.2 of Exutisphaerella laricina CBS 326.52. Taxonomy (NCBI): domain Eukaryota; kingdom Fungi; phylum Ascomycota; class Dothideomycetes; order Mycosphaerellales; family Mycosphaerellaceae; genus Exutisphaerella; species Exutisphaerella laricina. The sequence goes on from KZ106751.1 coordinate 52,850, forward strand.
GTGGCAGACGCGACTTCAATCTACGCGCCCTAGCGTGTTTTGCGCGCAAACCTCAGGCATCAATGTCACCATTGAAACTAGTCTATTCTCTTCCGCTCCAGGAAACATGATATTCACGCCTCATGCGCAAATAACGCCTCTGCCGCTGGCCGTGGAGACTTTTCCTCACGCAACACAATAGGTCATCTCGATCGCTCAGGATTCATGGCTCCGTATTGCAACTGTCATTCCTGCCGCTCAGGCTTCTAGCCTTGGCGCTTCCACCGCTGCACGAGGGCTTGCCAGAATGCCATGCAATCAGATAACTGCTTACGCGGTCTCACGACACTGTACGCATCATAGCGCGGATTTGCTCTGCTGGTCCGCTGCTGCAACCTTCGATCCGTCAAGATAGATGTCGTGTTTGCTTCAAATGATGCCAAAGTACGCAGCGAATCACGATGTATATACAAATACGCAGTAACGTGGCGGCGGGCATCTCCATGGGGACCGAAGCTCTTCCGGCCGAAGCAGCAACCGATAGCCGACGACATCTGATATACTGCAGTGTTTTGCTTCAGCTACATGTACCGCGTGTCCCATTATTTGTAACTCTTGGTTGCAGCGACGCACTACCTCATCATGATTGCCCAACGAGCCTTTTTCCGTCTCGGAGGCAGGCCCGCCGTCTTACCGGCATGCGTGCCATGTCGTGCCTTTTCCTCAACTCGGCCTGCATTGGGTGCTGCTCAAGCCGCCGAAGTCAAGAGGCTGGGTGTTATTGGTGCTGGTCAGATGGTATGCCCGTTATC
>AWYE02000777.1:0-44627 GCA_000504385.2 Exutisphaerella laricina CBS 326.52
TTCTTCTTCTTCTTCTCCTCCTCTTATCGATAATCATAGTAATAACGATAACGATAAATAAAATAAAGGGTTTAGGGCTAGATATTTCGTACCCTAAGTAAAGTCAACCTATATATATAACGAGAGAGATTCGCGAGCCGGCAGCTAGTAAAAGGGAGATAAGGGCGAGAAGAACGAATCGAAGCTTTTCCGCGTTACAACATAATATACGAGCTAAGCTAAGTAGATCTAGAGTAGGGACGGGCGGAAATCGAGTAGTTTGATTAGGTGCGTATATGTAAATATGCTTCGTGCTATAGAGTCGGGAGCGAGACGATTTGAAGTTAGGCGAGGAAGAGAGAGGGAGATGGAGAGGGAGGGAGAGAGAGCTTTAACGTAGTACGATAGTCACTAGGACAGGACAGGACAGGATAGGACAGGACAGGACAAGGCAGGGCCGATGCGAGCCTAGGATTTGATTCGAGGTTTACGCTAGAGGTATATATAGATATGTATGTGTCCTAAGAGCACGACGATAGAGACAAGTAAGGAATAGGGGGTTCATTCATCTCGCGTGCATCGGATCAGATTATGTTACATAGATCCACGTGCCGCGAGACTTCGTGATGCACATGATGTGGCCGACTGAGGGGATTATGCCGGGACAACAGCATAGGCATAGGAAGTGGCGACGAGGGCTAACAAGGAGAAGTACAGCGCGCGGCCAAGAGGGCAGACTTATACGAATGTTCCATTGACATTTCGTATCCACGTACTATTGGTTAGGGTCAGGGTCGGGCGATGATAGTAGCCAGCCTACGGTTATAATCTTATCATGTTGCGCGTTCGAGGGCTGCCCTGAGTATAGACGTGTTGTTAAGCGAGGCAAAGAAAGATGGTAGCAGTACTTGTCGAAAACTGCAAAGGGTAAGGGAAACTCCTTTCGGCTGATCCGATATGTATGCTTGCTTGTAGTCTGCTTAGTCGAAGCTAACTCGGACGTACAGATCCAGAGACGGTGTAGGATTGATGTACTGATGTATTTCAGAGCAGTACTGAATTGTGCGTATATATGAACCTAACGGTGAACAAAGATGGCCAAGTTCATCTCCAGATTAGACACGAAAACTTTCGAACATGCGCGGCCCGTTGATGATGTCCCACTCCTCCCATCACATTTGTTGGTTTGAGATCGTCCTAAGCAAGGCGATAAGGAGACGAGAATGTCTCAGGCAGCTCGTTGTGGCCCTCGACGCCACATCTTCTAGACTTCAATTCGCCAGTGGTAGCAGCGTCCGTAGCATCACTACCACCACTACCACCTGATCGAGATCCAACGTATGCACACGCTCGACCAACTGAGATGCCTCGAAAGTCGTCTTCGGTTTAGGATATCTGTTGCATCGAAGCTAGGGTTGTCGCAAAGCTGTCGTGGGATAACTTCGAGAGCTTTTGCGAAAGACTTGATGTTGCTCTGCTGTGTATATGGTAGGTTCTTGTTTGCGAAGCTGTGAACGCATGCTGAGACCTCTATGTCGCATACGCCGCCACTAGCCATATGTCGTACGTTTGAATGTACTTGATCATGCTTTGCTGCTTGTTAAGCGGGATGTTCTTGTCGCAGAGCCGTCGTAGGGCGGACTGTACTTAACGATGATTTGCTCTTTGTGAGGCGGCATGTTCTTGTCGTAAAGCTGTCGTAGGGTCACGTACTCCAAGAGCCTTCGCGAACGACTCGATGATGCTCTGTTGTTTGTGCGGCAGGATTGTTCTTGTCTGCGAAGCTGTGCAGGTATGCTGAGATTTCCGACTCACAAGCGTTTGTCACTACTATCGACAATGCTCTGGTTCTTGGTCGCACGCTTGACGGTCATGACGGCGTCGTACAGACTTCGCTCGACTTCGGCGATGAATTTAGTTGCTCGATACCACCACGAAAGACCAGTTTGTGTGTGTGTGTGTATGTTGTTGCATTCGTGCCCGATGCGCCTGTTGCTTGTTTTGGATCGCTGGATCTGATCAGTCTTGGGATGTACACTCCTCGAGGGTTATGATATCCGTCTTGGCAACGGTTACTCGATAGAGACTGACCGACTTGCTCCTTCCTCGACTGCTTTCTTATGCGCGTAGCACTACCGTTCTTCCCGTCCTGTGTGCTCTTTGCGTACTGTTCTGTACTGTCCTACCCTGCCCCCGCACTGTACTTTCCTGTCATACATTATTGTATTGTTCTTCTGTGTCCTCAAGTCTGAAAGTGTACACTTCCCTACTTACTCCCTAACTACCACAATACCTACAGCTTCCTACCCATCACATCCTACCCATCACTTCATATCCTCACAACGGTTTGACAGTGCCCCCTCCCTCTCGATCCCCTCTCAACAGAAGGCTTCCTACGCCCTCCCGAGCGACGCCCCCCTCATCCTCGACACCAATGCGCACACCTCGGCGGCCAGAAGCATCGCTTGGTCGAATTCTCCCATGGAAGCGGCGGTCAACAGGGATTGGAGCGGGAGACACAGCTCTTCTACGGCCTGGGTTGGGGTCAGCGTCGGCGCGTCGTGGGTCAAGGTGGAAGAGGTCGATGAGACGACAGCATGATAGGGAACTTTTACTTCTTCTTCTTCTTCTTCTTCGGCGGTCATGCTCAGGTCTTCTTGGTTTCGCTCGTGATGTGATTGAGTAAGGAGGTTGTCGTGGTGGAGGTTCTTGGGTAGATCATGGGCTGTTGAGATGAGTTCCTTTGGCTCGGGCGATTGAGAGAAAGAAGATGGAGAGACAATGTTCCTCCAGAGTTTGTGGCTAGCGATTTGGGCGCAGGAGAGGTGTGGTCCGATGGATGTGGTCATCATGGCACTGAGAGAGGAGGAAGAAGAGGAACTGTGGGATGATGATGAAGCTGGCGGGCTGGGCGTGATGAAGAGGCCGCCGGGCGAGTCTTCTTGGTTATGGCCTTCGTCGTCGTCGAGGGCGATCTGATTGCGGAAGACGAGTCAGCCTGCTACGCTTTGTCTGGATATAGAAATGGACACTAGTACAAAGGACAGGACAGGACGAGGAAAACTTACGAGATCTCCAAACCGACTCCACTTCTTGACTTCTGGAGATTTCCTACGAGGTCGCTCGGCAAATGGCGGGGATGGTTTGAGTTGTGCCTCTAGAGACTGCTCCCTTGTGGTGGTATGGCGTCTACCATGCTGGCTAGAGGAGTTCTTGCTGCGAAACAAGCCCATCGACCGGCGCGGGAACAATGACATGTCTACATCATCGTCGTGCTGATACTGCAGCGGTGTTGATGACAGCCGCCGCGCTCTATGTTCCTGCTACGATAATGCTGTTAGAACGTGTTGAGATCTGCACGAGATGATGGGGAGAACTAACGGCTTCCGCTGCATCTAGGCCACTTTCTTCTACCTTCACCTTGCTACCACCAACAGCAACACTCCTCCCACAATCTTCCGATCGTAGCGCCATACTTCTGTCAATCAGCGCTTTCGTCGGCATCTTCAGCGTTGGGTGTTTCAGTCCCGGCATTCTCCTCATTACCCACGCGAGTAGATTGGTCTTATTCTTGCGCTCTTCATCGCTGCCCGCAGGCGGCGTCTCTGGTGTCCAGACACATCGGGTATACAGGTCATTCAGCTGAGATGGGGTGAGATCGCGGAGGTGGACGAGGTCGATGTTGGTGATGTAGCTCGTGATGGAGGCAGTTGAGGCTGCATAATCGCAGGGCATGATGGTGCTGAGTATTCGTGCGGTCTTGTGAATAGAGGAGGTAACAAATGAAGAAAGGAATGGCTGACGCAGAAGGGTAGAAAGAGTGAGCTGGGCAGAAGGGCGGGACCAGAAGAGGAATGTTCCACGAAAGAGATCATTACCCTCTTTCGGGCATATCCAACCTTGGAAGATGAGGCCCAGTACTGGTCCAGACCCCAAAGAAGAAGAAGAAGGGGAAGCCTGACGGGAGTCATCGCCGCCATCGAGACCGAATCACCCATCACGTCGCGTCACATGTGGCTGTCCGTCCCCAATGTCTCGTACGTGCAGTCGCTCGCTCAAAGCGGTTCCGGTGATCGGGAATGCAGTACTGTAGGCTCGGAGTCGGAGGTAGGCAATGCTGATGTCTCATGTCGTGTTTGTCGTGTCGTGTCGTGGCGTGGAGTGGAGTAGAGTTGAAATAGAACAAGATGAGGTACAAACACACACACACACACACACGCGCACACACACCACACGCAGCGGGCCGCGATCCTGGCCCGGCTAGCTTAGACGACCCCGAACCGAACCGAACCGAACCGAACCGGACCGAACGTTCGGGTTTTGGGAATGGCTGGTGCTGCAACATGTATATACTAAGATACTGTACACTTTTGCAACGAAAACATCTTGCCGTTGCCACGTTAAGAGCCCTGCATGTGCCACACTAGCTCTATGGCTGGGCGACGAACAGCAAGCACAGACGAGATACCTTCGGAAGTGTTAAGTTGTGTTGTAATGATGTTTCGTGTTGCTGTGCTGTACGGTACAGCATCTCGTTGCATCAGCAACGGAACTTCTAAGGTTCCAATTTGCTGGGTGATGACTTGGCAGGACACCTTTCCACCAAAACAGTAGGTATCGATCGGATCGAGGACACATACCGTCTCAAACTCCTCTACAAGGCCAGCGGTACGCAGACTCGAGTCTGAGAATGATAAACTGCCTTCTCCTGGGTCAGCCACAGAAATGCGCTCCCCCGCACATGCCAGTGTGTACGCAGCATAATTTCACAAGCTACTTCGTGTGCATGAATCTCAATCACAAACCGACACCTCAATACCTTACTGCTCCTGCACCGCAATGAGTAGCCGTGTAGAGCTGCCAGCTGGGTGACGCGACACGCACGCGCCCAGGGTCCAAGGCCCAAATTAAATAGAATCCATCCCTGCTACCCGAGTCGGTGAAAACGAAGCACTTTGCTGCGAATTGGGGTGAATCAAGCCGGAAGTGTGTGGTTGGGATACATACTGAGGCATTTGATGTGAGTGTCGAGACTGCTTCCGCAACAGTCGTGGCTTGCGCAGGGCAGTGGCGTGTTGGGCCTCCATGATGAGAGGAGCGCCATCCCGGTCGCCACCCGCAAGCGATCGTACAGCTGGGCCTACTCGCCATCGCACGCGGCACCATGGTCTATGCTCCAATTTCCATAGTCTATGCTTCAATTTCCATTTCCCAAAACTTCGCTGCTTGGCGCCAACCTGGAAAGCAGAACGCCGAAATGCTGCATTGTTACTGCAAATTCTTAAACGAGTGACGGATCTTTGGAATTTGGAAACTTATGAGGTATTGTCAGCTTCTGCGAGACTAGTGCTACCAGGAGGCTGCGATCTCGATTGTACAGTTCAACTCGAGGACTCAACAAGATGCGGGTGCTTAAGGCTACTTGATGAGTTCGCAGTGGCCCAGCCTTCCTGGCTGTCCAGTTTCACACGGACATGCCTTACCTTTTAAAGACTCTGGACATCCTGGACGATGGCAGGTAACGCGACGAGAAGCCACTCCATCTACGCCAAGGCACAAAGCAACTCGGTCTCTCCAAGTTCGCTTCAGGCCACGGCTTCCTCGCTTCGCAACACTTTGCCAATGCGTTAGACGCTCCTAAGTCACCCGCAACAAGTCAAGGCTTTGTCAACCCTAATTGTGGACAGGGTAACGCCAATGGATATGCTTAGTAGAGATGGATTCTGCCTACGTCCTTCTCAGGCGATACCTGGACCCCGGATGCTGCACCACATCACCACCCTTGAGCGATAACGCGCGATCTAAAACGAGGCAGGATTGTGGAACGATCTTTGAGAAGCCTGTGTTCTCCCTAAGATCCTTGATCGCAGCACTTGGACTAGGCGAGAACGTTTCTAGCTTCGCCGACCATTCGCAATCGGTAACACAAGCACCGCTGAATAGAATAATCAAAGACCCTCTTCCCCGCATAGCAGCTCAGCTGACGATATCGTCCCCTGGCCCTCTGTGTAACACGCTCTCCACAGGCAGCCAGACATAGAAGCGCCAGCAAGCAGAGAGAAAAGCTCAGCCGGTTGCTATCGTAGCGTCCCGTGTGAGATGCCGAGAGTGCCCTTCGTTAGATGTCCAAGGTGCTCTTGACGAGAGACTTTCTACTGTACTCGTCTGTGACTCTTGCGTCGCGTACCGCAGCATGGCTAGTCCACAACATCGAATTAGTCCTTACAACTACAAGCAACTGTCATTATCAATCAACCTGGGCAAACGTACCGCTGTCCGAACCAGGCGGTGCCGGGCAACTTATCCGCATCTGGTAATTGAACTTCTCTTCGCCAGCTCCCGCGATGCTCCTGTTGCGACAGCTCGATTTCATATCCTTCGACATCTAAGAGGCGCGTAGTTTTGACCCAGTCATCGAGACGAGCGCGAAGCGTTGTGTCCCTCGCGATGACCTCGAGTATTGCGTCCATGGCGTGGTTGTGGTCGCAGAACAATAGACCCACGTCGCTGTAGAGGACCGCCACGACTATAGCGCAGGGTGAGCAGCAGGCTGTCTTGATCAGTGGATCTGGATGACGTCTTAGGAGCGCAGAAACATTATCCAGGCAGAAAAAGCACTGGAAATACTGGGCCATTTGCGGTGAATGTGGTGGTGTAACGTCGTAGGCGGAGTAGGCGCAAGAGCAAGCAGAATCTCTGGCTCGCTCTTAACAGTGCGAAGTTTGAACGGGTGGCGAAGGGCAAGAAGGAATGAGGAGGGCAGACGAGCGCATGAACGGCTGCACACCACCACAGCTCGAGATTCCGACCGCCGCGCCGTGATCATATAACCATGTTCGGATCGTGCATGATCAGCGGACCAGTCTGGGCCACAGAGATGCAGGTAGCCATCGCAAGTCGCCATGGCCTGCAATGCACGCGCCTCGCGCGAAATGATGGGGTATATCTAGCGGAGGTGTTGGCAATGCCGTTGTCCTGATCGAGAAGTCAGCCAGAGTGGGAGTCGCTATCACGCGCTCGTGTGGATGGTGCATGGGAAATTTGACTGCGGTGGAACACATTCCTTGAATGCTGTGTTCAAGGTGAGAAGCAAGCTGGTCTGGGCAGATTGATTATCAGCGCTAATGTTTCTACCAAGCGAGCCAATCATGCTTTGCTTGAACATGTTCCTAAACATGATGTTTGTTTGTTTCTAAAGACTGCATGCAACACTCCTCATACATATAGCTTGACCACTACCACCGCCGCCGCCGCCACCACTACTACCACTACCACCTACCTGTGCAAGAACACCACTACTCCCCACAGTGTCCACTGCCTCTTGCCCACCTCTTACCTACCAATTCCACCTCCAAACACAGTCTACAACGTGTGGTCCAGCCCGCACAGAGAAACTTACATAATGACGGCTTTGGGGGAGCGTACGCATATATGTCTTCCTGCGCCGAGGTCGGTATAGCATTCGTGGTGGTGCCGTGCTATGCGCTGCGCGTGTTGTCGGCTGCAGTAGTTGTCAAAGCTACTAACAGGCAAATCGACGAAAGGATAACTGGATATATAGACGTATAGGTAACATAGACAAACAAATTTAAACCCTACTACTCGCAATTACCATAACTGTAGAACTATACGCCGCCCGCCTCTCCGCTAACTTTTGGATATAGTCGCGTTGGCCACCACGTAGAATGAAACCTTTCTGTTTCGCCAGACCAACACACATGTATGTCCTAGGTTTCAGGCAAACAAAGCCTACAAGGCTGCACGAAGTCAATTTCCAACGCAGAACCTTAGGCAGAACTGCAGAGAGAGATATATTTTGCTTTTCACAACCAGCAACAGCAACAACAACAACAACAACAATAAACACACACCTTCCCTCTCCCATCTCTATCCAATGCCCGCCGACGATTCCGAAATCGCATGGTACGAAGAACAGCTCGCACAAACCAACATTACAAACACCAAACTCCAAGACTACATCCGTCAACTCAAGTCCGCAGCCGCAGCCACCAGGTCGCGAGAGGAATACATCTTATGGCTAGAAGGGAAAGCCGCAGAGAAGGAGGAGGATAATGATGATAGAGACACGTACCGAAAAGAAGAGATTCGCCATCTACGGACCGCGTATAGAACGTTAGAGAAAGGTCACAAGTCTTGCGAGGGTGTTGTTCAAGAGCTGAGAGAGTTGTTGCGGGTGGCGGAGGAGGAGCGGGATCTGTACAAGGCGTCGGATAGAGAGCTGCGACGGTTGGAGGGACGGGCTCGAGAGGTGCTGGAAAGGGAGGCGGGGCTGTGTGTGTGTGAGATATAATGAACGAATATGTATTTTACTTTACTTTACTTACTTACTTATTTATGAATACATAACACACGCAGCATCACTATTAAACCCTAATCCCACTGCCGCTATCCGACTCCTGCTGCTGCTGTTGCCAGCCCTTCCCATCCTCCGAATCCTCTACATCCTCGATCTGCACATAGGCACCAACCATTTCTTGCCCGTCCCACTCCGAGTGCGCGCGATACGCCGCTTTCAGGTCAGGATACCTCGGCTTGGTCGCCAGATCCTTGTACCGTCGAGCATACTCCGCCCGCTCTTCTGGGCTAATCGGAGGGGGTGGTAGTCTGCCATGGAACAGGGAGTTGGAGTTTTGCTGCTGCAGAGGAGCGTCAGACGAGGATCCCGAACGTGCGTATTCGATGGCAGTGTGCTCTTCCTTCTGTGACAACAGGGTGCTATGCGCTGGGATGTGCAACGTATCGTCGACCAGAAGAAGAAAGTCGGGCTGCTGCAGCAGAGGATCGCCAGACGAGAATGCCGAACGTGCGTGTTCAGCAGCAGCAGCAGCAGCAGCAGCAGTGCCCTCTACCTTATTCTTGTGCGGCTGCTGAAGTTCTGCAGGAGAAGGAGGAGGAGGAGGAGGGAGATGGTTGCTTGCAGCGTGCTGGCCGTTCTGCTCCCATGGGGCTTTTCTCTCGGGATCGAGGGGCTGTGGAGGCTGCAGTCTGGGGTGTGGGTCATTGATTGTGTTCGGAACGGAGGTGTTGTCGGGTTGTGTCTTGTTGAGCCGTGGTGCAGGACCGATGGATAGGTTGACTGAGCGGGCTCGTACTTCGGGTACAGATGTTGGCTTGGAATCTTCAGGTGGTGATCTGAACGCTTTGTCCGTGTTCGACTGAGAACCACTCTGGTCCGCTTGCGCTGGCGATGGCCGGCGTGGCGAAGTTCCAGGTGCTACAAATCCTGGCCGGTCATCTGAGCTCGAGTTGGACTCAAGAGCTGAGCAACGTTCCGCTTCTGAGTGGAGAAAGGCCGCTGTACTCGACTCTTGTGTCTTTGTTGCAGGCAGTACGTTAGCGAAAAAAGCACAACGACATACCGCCGGATTCTCCCACAAAGAGAGCCCTACTGTTCCTTCTTCCAACAATGACAAATGTTGCTTCGCTTCGGCCAGATTCGCGTCTATGCTAGCCAATATCTGCTCCATCTGCTTGTCTTTGAACATTTTGGGAGTCGTGAGCCGCGTACGAAGGGGTTCAGCTGCCTTGAGACTGGGCGATGTACCGGATGGCAAAGGCCAAGCGCCACTGGTCAGTATGTAGCTGTGCCTGCAAGCCGATGAGACCTGGACGTGTAAGGCCTGTGTGACACGAACAGCGCGTGTAACGTCGCGTATGTTGCCTTGACTCTGGCCCAGGCATTCAAGATGACTGTCTTTGGCTCGCTAGTGTGGTGTAACAGTGACGACGACTATGACTAGGGAACCTCCAAGCATGTGTAAGGCTCATGTTCCTCTTGCGGCGGGGTGTCACTTGCAGTTTAGGGTGGGTGAAGTGGAGGCTTGTCACTCAAAGGGATACTGCGGCGTCCAGTGCCTGCCATCGGTCTGAGATATAATACTCTTCCGGCGACTCTCTACTTGCTGCTGCTGTGGCAACACGAATCGAACACTAGCGGCGGGTGGCCACGACTCTTGGAGTCCTTCCAAACAGCCGACGACGAGACGGGAGACTGCAGAGCCAGCTCATTGCACACACACCGTCTGTGCGGGAAGAAGCAGACCGCCAACGAAGTCACTGGGTGGCAGCATATCTGCCATTGTTTAGCGGGGGTTCTGGGTAGTGGAGATTGCGGAGGTTGGCCTAGTTGTCTTGCGGGGCAAGCGGGGCAGGGCGCTGCAGGGATGGGGATTTTAAATTCCGGAGATGTGGGGAAGGAAGCTTCCTCCTTCCCCCGGCTTTAGATGGAAAATGTTCCTTTGCATCGTCATTGTATCGTACTTAACATGACCACGAGTCGTCCATCTCACCGGCAGAGCAACCATCGATATGGCTGAGCGAGCCTTCAGCACCCCGTACCACCACCGGCACAAGCACAATATGGACACGCACGTCGATCGTGACGCAACATGCACGCTGCCTCCGGCACGCAGGCACCGCGGAATGCAAACACCCTCTGGCATGTGTAGGTAGCGCTGCGGTGGTGGCGGTGGACTGGAATGGAATACAAACGCGTCGTGCGCTGTGAACGACAAAGACAGCAACGTCCATCCCATATACGTACACCTGCAATGCCCGTTGAAACAAGGAGCGCGCGACGGCGGGCAGCCCATCGACCTACCACTACACCAGTCCGAAATCCTCCGACGGGACTGACAACAAGAGGGAGGAGTAGGAGCAGGAGCAGCAGCAGGGAAAGGAGCAGAAGCAGGTCACGAACAGGAGCGCATTCAAGAGGGAGAGCCAGCGCAACAGCAACAGGAACAGTAGCAGCAGCACCACCACTACTACCACCACCACCAAGTCCAACAGCAACTCGAGCCAGCCACGGGCCAGCAAACAGTAATGGCAATGGCAATGGCAATGGCAATAGCAATGGCAATGGCTGCGGTGCCCGTGGTAGCACCAGCGCTAGTGACAATGGTGGAAGAACATCGCGCCATGGCACGACGGCCTCAGCATCGACGACATCTCCCTCCCACGATGGCAGCACATCCTCCGCATCTCCTCCTGACGTTAGTCTTCTGCATCCTCCACCTCTACCACCATCATCGTCATCGTCATCATCATCATCATCATCATCATCTCGACAAGCCACCGACGGATCGGCCTCTTCGCGGCCATTACCAGACCAGCGCGACTCACCACATCCTGACATCGGACCACCACCACCACATGCTGCACCCAACCACCTCGGGCGAAGAATACGAAGACTATGTGTGCGCTACATGAAGATCATCATCATCGTATCAACGCTCTCCACCACCGGCTTCTTCACCATCTGCATCACTACTCCGCCGTGCCATATGCGCGAAAACCCCTACAATCTCACTCCCTGCGCCCTAGCCATTGACCTTTTACGCGGCCTCGAATCTTTCCCATGCATCTCTGCCGCCGACACTTTCTTTCCCCACGAGCAGCACGATGATGATATGATATTCGGCCAACCCTTTTATAACGCTGTCAAGAGTGCTGAGTTTGTACTCTCCGGCACTTCGACATACGTACAGACTTACTTCGCCGACTTCGAGCACCAAGTCTCGGAGATCCTTACGTGGGAGAAGTGGAGGTCCACGGCCGCTCCCATCGCGGTCGTTTGGTCAGTCTTCTCGTATGTCCGCTCTGCCGTACTAGGGCGAGAAGATGTACAACAGCATCGACATGACGCTCGGGAGAGCTTAGAAGACGCATTCGCTGTTTTTATAGGCAAGTTGGAGGATCACTTTGCCACCCACTTCGCCGGACAGGCAGCGAATACAGCTTGGGAGGAAGCAGATGTGCAGCTTGCGAAGATGACGAAGCTACAAGGAGAGATTCAGCTGCAAGTCCAACAACTTTCTAATGCGTATCATGGCGATGGCCATGATAAAATCAATAAAAAAAAGCTTCGCGACACCCAATTTCGTCACCACAACCTCAAGGATAAACCCGATAAAACCGCCGCTCACCTCCACAACCTCCGCACCCGCTACCTGCGCCTCCTCCTCGCCGAAGCAAGTCTTACCTGCTGGCAGGCCGCCCAATCCTCCTCCCTCGCCATGCAGCGCGAATGGATCACGAGCAACAACATCACCACCCTTCTTACTAGTCACCTACCTTCTTCTTCTTCTCCTTCCTCTTCTTCTCCTTCCCCCGAAAACCCAAGCAACCACCACCACCACCACCACCATCTACCCCTCTCAGCCTACGCCGCACATCTCACCGTTCTTGCCGAATCCCATGCGACAGCTTATATTACCCGTATTACGCCGCTCCACCACGACCGCAAAAGTATCAAACTCTGCGCGAAGCACTTTGCGATGAGGGAGGTAGGATATTGTTCTCCGGGGAGGTGTGATGCGGTCTTTACGCAGGCCGATGCGGCTGTGAAGATGGAGATCCGAGGATATGGAACAGGAGGTGGTGATGATGGATGTGGTGGTGGTGATCGTGGTGGATCGTCAGGAGGAAGAGGAGGAGGAGTAGCAGGAGGAACAGTGTTTGATGTTGAGGGGAAGGGGTGTAGTTCTCATCCTGATGGGGTGTGGTGGGCGTGGCATAATGCTGTTCCTTTGATAGGGGAGAGTTTAGAGAGCGGGAGGTGGAGGAGGAAGGGGAGGGCGCGGTGGCATTGGAGTCGGTTTATGGGGAGGGGGAGGGCGGGGGACAGGGAGGTCAGGGATACGGTTGGAGGGAGTAGTAGGGGTGGGGGTGGTGGTGGTGGTGCTGCTGCTGCTGAGAGGGATGGGTTGATGGTGGGTTGGGGCGTGGCGGTTGAGTGGGAGGTAGGGACGCCGATGTGGGTTTGGGAGAAGATGCTGGATCTAGGGGGGTGTAGGGGCGAGAGGTTGAAGAAGCGGGAGGATGGTAGGAGGAGGGACGGGCATGGGAAATGAGGGTAGGGTATTTGGATGTGATGTGATGTAATATCCTATGCTGTGCCAAAAAGTATAGATTGATATTATCGTATTGACGTGTAGACCCGATTTATCAAGAAGCAAGTTTTCCTTTGTCCTTGATAAAACACAATGGACTAATGCGACTTCCAAAAGCAGGTCTAAGATAAGGACAGATGGAATGGATGGGATAGATGTCAAGTAAAATATAGTGTATAACATCAAAACATGCAAGAAGGTAAGTGTCTGATCGTTATTCCCCTACGACTAACACCAGCAGCTACTACTGATGAAAGTCAAGGAAGATAGTTTCCCTAAGCAGGCCGTCCAGCGGCGATATGCATTGACCTCTGAATCAAGTGGGACAATGACTTCTGGCTGTTGGTTGGAGCTAAACCGATACAATTACACACAACTCTAATTCAATCGATCTAAAGTAATATACCAACATACCACTCCCCTTCTCTCCTCTCTACCTCAATCAATCAATCAATCAATCAATCAAATCAAATCAATCAATCAAATCGAACAAATCAATCAAATCAATTAGAAGTCCTCACCACGGCGGCCCACTTCGACGCCCTCGCCATACAAGCCGAAATATCATCCACCTTCTCCGCCAAGCACCTCAAACTCTCCTGCGCAGCAACATCATTGCCAACGACACAAGTCGACAGCTCCGACACGTCGAGATTCGTCTTCATGATCTTGGCGGAGAGCCAGGCAGCGACGTCTTGGAGGTTGGACTCGGTCGCTTTGGCGTTGGAGTCGAGGGAATTGACCCGGCTGGCGAGGGTGACGACTTGGTCGGCGATGATTTCGTTGGCGGCGCTGACGTCCGCTGTGAGGTGCTGGTGCTGTGAGAGAGAACTTTTTCGGTCGTCCTGCGCCGCGCGGGCGAATTTGTGGAGCTGGTGAGTGAAGGCTTTGCTGTCTTGGTCGAGGGAGCCGAGACGAGCTTCTTGAGTGTTGAGACGCTTGTCGTGCGATGCTAGTTGGGACTTTTGAGTGGTGATGTCAGCTAGGCCGGCTGCTTGGTATGCCTTGAGTTGAGTTGTGTGAGTTCCAAGCTGCTGGCTATGGTCCTTGAGCTCACGGCCGTGGGAGCTGAGTTGAGCTGTGTGATCGACCAGATGGGCTTCGTGGTTGTCAAGACGTCCATCATGATTCTTACGATCATTCTCACACGATTCGAGTTGAGTTGTGTGAGTCCGAAACTGCTGGCCATGGTCCTTGAGCTTACGTCCGTGGGAGCTGAGTTGAGCTGTGTGATCGCCCAGATGGGCTTCGTGGTTGTCAAGACGCTGCTCATGGTTCTTGCGATCATTCTCACACGATTCGAGTTGAGTTGTTTGAGTTCCAAGCTGCTGACCATGGTCCTTGATCTCACGACCGTAGGAGCGGAGTTGAGCTGTGTGATCGACCAAGTAGGCTTGGTGGTTGTCAAGACGCTGCTCATGGCGGTTGATGTCACGGTCGTGGGCGCTGAGCTGGGCCGTGTGATCGACTAGCTGAGCTTGATGAGTGTCGAGACGTCCCTCATGAGATGCCAAATGAGCTTGTTGATGAGTCACCTTCTCATGGCCGGATTTGGTGAGTGGAGGAAGATAAGACGCCGCCTTAACTGGTGTGGCGGGTGGTGTTAGGGGAAACGGGACTGGCCCAGAGAATGTGTCGGCAGACGATTTCGGATCTGGGATCGTGGCGTTTGTCTGCAGACCTGGAAGAGCAGTGGTGGTGGTGGCGGCGATCGACGTGTCTGACCAAGCAGACGAGTGGTCGAAACCACCAGAGACGGCGATGTGCTTGACGGCCGCATCGATGGTAGTCTTCCAGCCTACACGGCGTCCTCCAGCGATCGTGTGTACGGCGAAGGGCGATGTGCCGGACTTGCCGAAGCGATCAATGGCAGAGGCGACGCGCATAGCAACATCCCGGTAGACGCTCGCACCATAACGAGTAGGAACACCTATATCGGCAGTGAAGGCGACGAAGATGTAGACAGGCGGCTTTGTTGAGTTCCGGAAGATGCCAAAGCGAGATGCCCAATCGACAATAGCCTTTTTAAAGGCTTGATCGTGGAAGGAAAGCCTGCTAGGACATCCGTCACTAGCATCAGCCTGGCCGGAGAAGTAGCCAACAGTCAGGGTTCCGAAGACGGAGTAGAAGAGATACTTGGTCTTGAGGCGTGGCTGTTGACGCTTGGCCTGCGGATCATTGAGGAGCACTATGGAGGAGTCGTTTGCTGTCTTGGAAAACAGCGACGTGGGCTCGCACCAGCCGGAGGGTACCCAGAGCTGGAAGGCCATGGGATTGTTCGTGGTGGATGAGATGGTGGTTCCCAGTATGCGGCTCAGCGAAAGATTAAAAGCAAGCGATCAATGGGGGCGAGATGGTGATTTCCAGTATCCAGCGAGAGACTCGTCTTGACAAAGGGTTGCAGAGGATGCAGGAAGGAAGAGAAAAAGTACACGTAAAGACAAAACCTGGTCGCGAGAGACTTACGGCTTGGGGAATATCATATCATCGCGTGTAGAGATGAGACAAGTATCATCTATTGCGCGCTGGTACTGGAGACTCCCAAAGGAGAAAGTTGGGGTGATGGAGATTCCGTAGCATGTCGCCGTCGTTTGTCTGTTGCGGTCTCAGGCAGACGCGACTCTTGGAGGCTCCCAAAGGAGAAAGTGACGTTGACGAAGATGAGGGATCCATCTACGGCCCGCGTCGGCGATTTCCGTGCACGTGTCGGCAGATGAGATGACGGGGGCTGGATGTGGCATCTCGCTACTATAGATGACACGCATGTACGTGCAAATAGATGAAAAGGGAAACAAGCATTCTAATGCTGGCCGAGCATCACGCTTCTTGTCCGATGTTGACGACTGAACTTGCATACCTATGTCTTTGGAGTGAAGCAACCAATGGGCACCGTTTACCCCAGTATGCAAAACACCTGGAAACACCTTTCGAGCTGTACCCATATCTGCCAGATATATGTGGGCGCATCAGCCACAGTATCAGCCACAGCATCAGCCCCCTAGTCAAAGCACGGCCACCAGATACGCTGTCCTCTGGCTACCCATGCCCATACCCATACCTACATCCACACCTCGTCCCATCTCCACAACACGGAACTCTTGCGCCTGGACTGGAACCTTCATTCACCCACAGGAGATCGCACGTGACAGCTGAAGCCACAAGCGACACCCACCCCCACCCCCACCCCCACACCCACACCCACAGCCTGCTCTTCGCCGCCACTCTCCCGACACTCCATCCGCAACACAGCCTCCTCTTCAAGCAGACTAAGCACAATCGCCAAAGGTAAGAAGACATCGCACAAGGATACGCGCACTAAGACCGGTCGCTGGCATGAGACCACGGCACAGCACGCTATTGCGAAGATGAAGGCTGAGTCGATCATGCGCCGCAGGAAGGGAAGGGAAGGGAAGGGAAGGGAAGAACAGGAAGCAAATTCATCTTACCCTGTGGTACACTATGATCGAGGAGCCGAGACGAGAATGGCAGCCTTGGGTCAGTATGAATTCATGCCACGAGTCAGACTTGACTTGCTTATCCCAAATGGTAGCATCTTGCAAACTGCCAACTCGGGATAATGCATTCCGTATGCAAATGCATCTGCACATGCAGAGCTGCACGATACTGTCGGCAATTCCCCTGCGCCCTGCGGCTTCCTGGCTGGCGTATGCTTTCGCATGCCGCGTTTGTCTGCACTAATGACACACAGCGTCAAAGCACCAAGCAAACAATACTTTTACGATATCAAGGCATGAGAGTTGCCATTACCTGACCGTCTCTACTTATCGTCTGTGTGCCCACCCACTCCACTACAGTCCATGCCAACCCACTACAATTGGCCCGTCATCGCGAACTTCTACAGAAAGCATGGCCTTGACCCCAAGAAACCGCTCTCTGATAAAGAGTGGAAAGCCATTGTGCGTATCAGAAACTCTGCCGCCTCGGGTAAGTACGGCTTCTGACTTATGCAACCATCGCAGGAAGCTCTCGACTCATCAAAGGGCGACCCACTCAAGCAGATCAAACTTGAGAACAGTGTCAAGGCCAACATAACTGCTGATCGCCTTCACCATGTCCTCCGGTACGACAACCAGGGCAGTGCTGTGTGGCACCCCGATGCACCTCTGTTGGAAGAGGGTGAAATCTGGACGCCAACGCTCACCTTCAAGGTGTGGGAGGAATGGACCCCCACGGCCACCAATGAGACCAGCACACCAAGTACTTCAACGAAAAAAGCCGCCAGCACACCCACCCTGTCTCCACGACTCGCCGCAGACAACGAGGGCGACCAACAACCCCAATACTTGAGCGGTGCCGCTCCTGCTGCAGCAATTGGTGCCTTCCACAGTGCCGAGCCGTTAGAGGCGCCTGGTCACGTTGACCAAGTGATCTCTAAGCTTGATGCTGCCACCAAAAAGTGCCGCGTACTGGAGGTGGCGCTTCGAGAGAGCCGCGCGGACAACACAAAGTTGCATTCCGAACATGCAAACATGCAGACTGTGCTCCAACGCATGAATGGCGAAGTCCAGCGATACACGACCGCCCTGGACATGACAAGGCGTGAAAACACTCGCCTTCAGCAGTCCGTTACGGCTCTACGGAAGCAGAAGGAATATTTGCAAAAGTCTGATGATGGTCTTCAAGCAGACCTGTCCTCGCTTCGGATTCACTCCCAAGCACAAGAAGGGTCATACAATAAGCTACAGAAGTCCTTCACTGACCTCGAAGGATCCAACACTGATCTCAAAATCGGCAAGGACCGTCTTCAAGCAGAACTATCCTCGCTCCAGATGCAGTTCCGCGACCTATCTATTCACTCCCAAGCACAAGAAGCGAAGCTGGAGGTTGCCGATCGCGAGAAGCATTTGGCGATTCAGCATGCCGCGAGGATGTATTCCGCGATGGAGTCCTACGAAAGCGTTGCGAAAAGCTTAGGGTGCAGGTGGGTGGAATTCACAAGAGAGGAAGAGCCTATAGGGAAGAAGAATTAAATTGGGGAGAATGGGGGGTGGTGAGAGCACGCAGCTTCCATGTAGCATACTGTTGGATACTACGCTCACTTCTTTGTTACGATGCACAACAGGTCTAGCTCTGCTTGTGTAAACATACGTCCATCTTGACTAAGGCGTGCCCATACAGCCATGTCTATAGACGGTATCTAAAAACGGTGCGTTATCCCATTCCCCATCTCGACCCTACAAGGAAAAAAAAACTGTCAGACTGTTTCTCTCCCATCCCTTACGCCCGACGACTTTCTCGCCGTTCTCCAGAACAAACAAACATACGCGGTGCTTTCCTCTCTCTATCCCATAAAACCCTCCCATTCACATCCAACATCCCTACAACATTCCCTACAAATTACTTTCCCATCTGCATCCTCATCATCTCCGCCTCGTCCCTCGCGTTCTCCAGCGTCCTAACAATCTCCTGCAACAACGTTGACGCCGGAACGTCGTCCTCCCACTCCTGCTCGTCCACGTCAACTCTGGCGTTAACGTCAACAGCAACAGCAGCGCCTCTTGCCCGACCCTCGGGGCGAGCACTCCGCAGGACCTCCATAGCCCTCTCGCAAAGGACGGATGGGGCAAGGGACCTCTCGTCTTCTTCTTCTTCGGCGACGGCGGTGTCTGAGTCTTCTTTTTTAGCGGCTGCCGTGGCAAGGGAAGTACGCTGAAGGGCGGTGATGCCGTTCTCATCTTCGTCTTGACCCTCGCCGTCGCTGCCGTCGTCGCTCTGCTCCTTGCCCTCGTGCGACGGGTCCAGAGCTAGTCCAGACATGGCCGACGCCGCAGAGGCAAAAGAAGAAGAAGACGAAGAAGAAGAAGTCCTTGATCGCGACTGAAGTCCTTGATCTGCGTCGTTGTCCTCCTGGGAGGAGGAGGAGGAGCAACGTCCCAAGTCCGCAGTCTTCTCCTCATCACTATTACTGTCGTCCTCCTCTCCACCACTCTCCTTCTCCTCCTCTGTAGCCGCTCGAGAAGGATACGCCCCTGGAACCACGAACCGTCGCTCGCCCGACGGACGCGCCCTCTGAGCTGGGACAACAGAGGACTCGGGATACGCCCCAGGCACGCGGCGGTGCGGGAAGACGACAGCAGCAGCACCCGGCTCGAGTTCTTGTTCAGCATCACCGCAGTAATAGGCGTCGTCGTCCTTGGTGATTGCACTCTTCGAGGAAGAAGCTGCTGCTGCTGCTGCTGCTGCTGCCGACGTGGATGGAGGAAAGGCTCCTGGCACCGCTGGCCGACTAGGCGATGAGACTGGTGTTTGTGGTGGGAAGGATGAGGACGTGGTTGTTGGGGGGTATGCGCCGGGGAGTGGTGGGATCGTGGCTGACGGGGCTGAGATCCAGGCTTGGACGCGAAGCATCTTTTGGATGTGCTCCTCCGCTGATGGTGGTGGTGGTGATGATACGTCCATTGGAGGAGGCGATGTCGTGAGGGTGGTGAGTTTCCTTCTGTCTGGATCGATGACGGTGTGAGGGTTTGGTTGGTGTTGGTGTTGGGGGAGATAGTGCTGCTTTCTCGTGTGTAGTGGTGTTGAAGAGCTGTGGTAGTGGAGTGATTGACGTGTTTGTATTAGTCTTTACGGGAAGAAGAAGAAGAAGAGGAAGGGGAAGAAGAAGAGAGATATTATACCTTTCTATTTCCAATCTTTGACGATGGGTTATGTGTTGGGAGGAAGTGACGTTGTTGTCGCGCAGTCATATGCTATTGTTGAGTTCTTGAAAGAAGTGCTGCTTTATTGTGGTTGAAGAGCTGTGGTAGTGGAGTGATTGATGTGTTTGTATTAGTCTTTAGAAGAAGAAGAAGACGAAGAAGGGGAAGAAGAAGAATGATAGTAAACCTCTTTATTTCCAATCTCTGAAGATGGGTTATGTGTTGGGACGTTGTTGTCGCGAATTCATATGCTATTGTTGAGTTGTACTCGATTTTGAACAAAGGGAAAAGTCATACAGCTCTTTGTTGCTCGAGAAAGTAGGGACTCGATATAACAGACAAAGCTATTCACTCTGTGACTTCCCTTATCTGGTATCGTTCCCGAGTAGTAGGACCTAGTACGTACGGTGTTTATAGGGTTGATAGATAGGCTGCAAAAGACGTAACACTCTCTACTCCAACAACGCCTACCTCGCCGCTGTCCTCGAATACCTAAATATTATGAATCCTCGAGTTGACCAGCGACGCCGACCGTGATAGTAAGAAGAGCCCGCACCATGTTAATATTACTTTGGGTTGAGATTCTGCCCCTAAGCTAAGACCCTGTCTTGAGCTAAGATTCTGTCTTGAGCCTTGTCTTCTAAGCTGGGCCTCGACATCTGCCTCATGAGATCAGACTTTGTAGACTTGAACTATGTATCAAGAAATACTAACTCTATCGTAGGGCTAACACTACTAATACTAAAATCCCTAGCGGTTCAGACAATGTATACTTCTTACGCTCCTTCTTTTCTGTTGTCGAGATCAATTCGTAGATCTATGGCCCGTGCGAGTACAGTTAGTAGTGATAGTGTATAGGACGACCTCCCTAGCCTTGAGCAGCGCCTCGTAGGCATGACCGCAGTATGTAAATAGCTTTTCTTTGTTTTGATCCTTTTCGTTCTCAGCCGCAGGAAGATGTCTTCAAGACCGAGAGCAAGCATGAAGGCTATAGACTAACCCAGAGCACGGACCTTCAATTCCAGCACCGCTCGCCTCAGGAGTCGATGGCGAGGAGCCAGCATGCACAAGGCCAATCTTATACGTATCAGCATTACTCGGCTATGGTGGAGCCTAGCAGCGCATCTTAGTTAGAAATTCTTCTCACGTCAGCAACCCGAAACTCAGTAGCGAACAGCCACGCGAATCTTGGGCATCCAACGACCCTTAGCTTCTGTATGTCCTAAACTGAGATTAGCCTACGGGACCAATTCGCGAATAAACTAGGCTACGAGGTCGGTCTACGAGACGAGACTTCCGAAGTTTAGCATTCTAAGTCAGCATATGGACTTAGCATACGGACTTAGTATACGGGACTAAGTCTCTACAGTGGCACTTCATGCTTGACTCTCTTCCTTGTCAGGCAGCACGCGTAGATACGACCGCAGCGTAGGTTCGGCGCCATAAGACTCCTGCGGCAGTAACAGAGACGTCGTAAGAAGTATATATGTATGAATGGCTATAGACAGTCAATGTACGAATTGACCAAGGAGCTTTGCCTATCAATAGGTCAGCCTGGTTTCACGTGTAGTGGGCCACGTGATCTGGTGTCAGTGCGGCGCTGTGAGCTGTGGCCCGTGCATTGCACGCCCGACGCGCTTGCGACTTCCCCGCGTTCGTTCTTTCTTTATCTTCTTCCTCTGCGGCGAACAACACATCTTCCTAGCACACCAAAACACACACCTCCCGTCACCTCCCGACATCATCACGCCTGGCCACTTTCCCGACGCAAATCAACATACACGCGACAACTTCCACATCTCCCACCGGCACTCGCTCGAGCGCTATCCGTTCTGCCCCGACATAGCGAAGCGTAAGACGGTCAAAAAAGACGCGACCAGCCGACAAGTCATTCCCAACGGCAGTCGCCGCACACTGCACCCCGCTCCTGTCGCATCTACCCGCGCCCAGACTCGCTCGGCAAGAGCCGCCAGTTCCCGACGACATTCATCTAAGCAGTGCAGGTTTGTTACCCCGCTCCGGCGATGCACCACAGACAGTATCCGCCTCGATCCACCTTCGCCCGGCGCCGGTCAGGACTTGACTGAGATCTCGGCCCAGATCACCTGACCTGGCCTACCAACTGTCGACGCTGAATCACTCGGACTTTGACCCAGTGAACAACAACGCACCTGTGAAGGATCTCGGATATGATGGATTGTAAGAAGTGCAGGACATACCCGACTATCAAGACCTGCCGCCGGATGAAGAGCTGGAATCATTTGCTTTCCTCCTGAACAAGAAGAAGTCGACGATGCCGGTACTGCTGCCACTGGTGCTGCCGCTCAAGATCAGGCTGCTCAAGGTCGACAGGCCACTACCTGCCAGTTTTCCGCCAAGTCTTCTCACTGCCGCGATCCAAAGCTTCGGACCAGACACATCTCCGGTTCTGGAGCAAGTCAAGATGCCTGAAGGCCAGTCTGTCACTACTATCGAGCTTTTCTTTTCGCATGTGGGCTCAGTCTGCAGGTGTATCGCGCACAGATCGGGAGAATTTGCGCGGAAATGGTAGGAGGAGCAACTCCATAGCAGGAAGATTCAGCAGACTCGGCAATACATCCTGCGCCCACCTCGAAATCCAGAGATCGTCCTCACAGCACCCCTGCTCAGCCTGCTAGTAACAGTCCACCATTAGAATGGTCCCTAGGCAAGTATGGCAACATTGTTTTTAATGATGAAGCTTGTAAAGATACTGGAAGATCTACTAGCCGTCCAGCTTGGAAAGCACACCCAATCCATGGCGAGCTCCAAATCTTGCACATTGGTCGCGAATATGTGGTAGACACTTTCGTCTACGATCTCAATACCGGTCTGAAACGCCGCTGGCCTTGAGGTTCTGTCCCTACCAATCCTTCACTTCATCGACGGCCTCGCACTATTTGGCAACATGCATAGGTCCTCGACGGGCCCGCCAAGTTCATGGCTGCTATGACGAGCAAGGAGCGCAGTCGTCAAGCCAATATCATCCCTCTTACTCGAGGTCCACACGACAGCGACACTGGCGCTGTAGTGGAGGCTATCGGCCGCCAAATGGCTGCCTCGATGCTGGCATGGTGTTGAACATCGGAGCATGCGCGACATAGAAACAACAAGCTGGCATGCGCCTTTACCATGCACTCTATCGGCGACATGCCACAACAGCAAGCGAACGCCGCATTCAAGAGCATGAACGCCAAGTACGGCTGCCGCATGTGTGTGTACCCTAGCTCGGGGTGGAAGAAGCCGGACCTCGACATGTACAGAACCGGCCGTTAACATCACGATGTGCAGCACCCAAAGAGACCAAGCGTAATCAGGTCGCAAAGACGAGCAAGGCTATGAACCCAGAAGTCCCTTCAGCGCCACTTGACCCTATCGCAACAGCGCTGGATGGACATTCCGATGACCCGAGTGCCTGATCCCGCCCACTTGGGATACGATGGCACCTCCAAGAGAACCCACTTCGTACTGCAAGAGATCTTCACTACATAAAGGGTTTTTGGCGTGTTGCGTGTGGCTAAAGCCTTTCCCTCAGGCGCCACACTGGCCGAAGGACAAGTTTCAAGCTGCACCTCATCACATCGGCTCATACGGGCACTCTGAGAATGGCAGATGGTCTACTGTGGCGCCAGTCACACTGCGTGTGTGGCTGCGAGACGAGCACATTAGACCAAAGTTCGCCTACCAGATCGGCCTGGTCATGCCAGACGAGGTTGCCGAACTTGAGACCAAGATCGGTGTCCGCCTTGTTCCGGCGTCATTCTTCATCATCGCAGCATTGGCAGACATCGCCGCTTTCAACATGGTTACTATGGCCCTTGACCTGACTGAACAGCAGTAGCAGACTGCTGAGTCTGTGTTTCGCTGCGTCCGAATCATGTTCCAGGGGTTGCACGGGATCGCTGCACGCCCTGTTGACGCCAAGGCGGGCAGACCAGCTCGTTCATGCGCTGGCACCCCAGCAGCATCGTCCTCGAACGGAAGTGGTCGTGTTGGTCGTCAAGAAACACTAGCAGCCAACGACGACGAGGAGGTCGACGACGTCGAGAAAGCCAAGGACCTGCGCAGTGTGAAGGGTCGTGCAAATGCCTACCTTGAACTCTACTGGCCAGCATTTATGAAAGAGTACGGTCGCACCAGCACCCTCAACGTGCTCACCGGCGAGTACATGCACCATCCTTTCAAGCGGTTTGTGACCAACACCAACAACGGTACCCCAGAGCGGGATCTCATGCAGAGGTATCAACCAACAGATGACCTCGCGGCTGGTGCTTCAAGATGGGCTTGCCAAGATCCAAAGCACGCCAAAGAGACTCGAGATGTCAAGAAGATCCACAGTGTTGCACCAGGCACTCTGGACAGCATGCTTCCTAGGTCTTAGCGCTCTCTGCGTTTCAGGTTGAAGGCGAAGGGGAATATGAGCCACTTCAGCCAATGCCGACAACCAACTTCAAGAACGTCCAGGTACAATCAAAGATCCCTCGTCGCATCGCGCGTGAGCAACTGGACCTCCCAATCGTAGGAGATGCAGGCCGGATGCCAATGAGCAACAACCTCTCCGAGCCCTGTCGGCTGGACTACGGCATGCCCAACGTCAACTACCCTCTCGCGAGCTGTGCTATCAAGTACTGGCAGAAGGTGTCGTATGAGGATGTGTAAGTTGTTCTCGTTGGATGACGCCGTATAACCTAAGCTCGTGCTTAGCATTGTGCTCGACCCTATTCGCCCTCTCCTTTCCACAGTTGCGTTCGAAGCGCATTATGCACCATCCGAGATATCACGTAGCAGTGAGGTCGGCAAAGATCGCCCTGCCTAGCTAGGAGAAAGTCGTTGAGCCAGAGTGTATCTTCCGGGCCCTATATGACTGCCAATGTTCGTTCCTAAACTTATGTTTTTGCCTCGCGTAGGTGTAGAGACGATTTGCTCGGACTATAACTTGCTCTCTTGCTTGATCTTCATTGATCACGTCGCGTACGACACCCGACGCGTGCACAGTCCTTATATAAGACCAAAAGCTTTGTAGCATCTGCGTTTTCACTCCTAATCACCGCCACCACATTCACCGCCGACTATACGCAAGACATTATCCAATACAGCAAAGGCGGGTCAGAAGCGAAAGTGGTCCCTGCCGGCCGTTTCCAGTAATCAAACACTTCTTCGGAGCGAGTGGTTTGTAGGGTAGGAAAGGAGGTCAATTAGTTAGGTGTTTAGCAGATATAGGTATAGCTTTACCCCCGATGTGCCAAACACCTACAACTTACCCCGATATGCCACACACCTACAAAACCTTCGAGCTGTGCCCATATCGGTCGGCGAGAAATAGA
This sequence comes from Exutisphaerella laricina CBS 326.52, assembly GCA_000504385.2. Lineage (NCBI taxonomy): Eukaryota > Fungi > Ascomycota > Dothideomycetes > Mycosphaerellales > Mycosphaerellaceae > Exutisphaerella > Exutisphaerella laricina. The sequence goes on from AWYE02000777.1 coordinate 24,895, forward strand.
CATTTATAAGCAGGTCCTACAGACCGCCTCGCTCCGTTGGACGTGTCTATGTCGCGGCGAGTGTCGAGCACGTCGCTAGGCAGAAAAGCTGAGCACTATCGCTCAGTGAAAAAAATGTTCCTGAAGACCTGCCCGCTTGGTTGACGAGTCCGGGCGTCTAGTGGTCTTACCGGCGTCGACACATGTAGTCTTATAGCGTCGGCCTCATGATCTCGCATAAATCTGATCGACTCAAAAGCTCGTTGAAGAAATCTGGCGCTGCCGGGCGTATGAAAGTTGATCTGCTCCAAAACACTTAGATGAAGTCAATCGGGTGAGAGTGACCGTTCGGGTGACTAAGGGTCGAACTCCTTCGATGATTCTGGAACGATGTATTTACTGCATGTTGTGAGGCTCGTGATGATGAAGACCATGTTGTTGTCCGGAAGAAATTTTAAGGAGCTGCTATTGACATATACATACTGGCCACACGAGCTTGGCCTTGCGCAGAGCGTCGTAGGCAGACGCACAGATGGACGATGTGTATCATGCCGGCTGGAGAGTTTCGAGGCGGACACGAAGACAGAGACAATCTCTGACGATCGCCTATGACAAGAAAGAAGAAGGCATTATATTTTGTGTATCTACGGCAAGTTTTCTGCTCCGATTGGATTTGACGAGTTATGTCTGCCTTCTACTACGCGAGAGATCAGCAGGAAAGCCGGCGCATATGAAGCGTACTACGTAAAGTAACGAAAGCGAACGTCGAATGGCGAATACCTACGTTCAGGGACAGACACCTTCTTTGTTCCTTTGCCCCCTTGGGCCTCTCAAACAAGGTGAAAGAGAAGAGCAGCATACCGTTTTTGCAGAGCAATTCGCAGTGAAAGCGATCCGTAAGTTACAAACAGCATTATTCACCTACTGTACAGCAAGGATCAGGATATCATCTGAAGAAGTCCATCATCCGTAACGCCCTTTGTCATGAGCCATCATTCGTGTGCCATCATTCGTGAGTCCTCTGTCCTTCGCCATGAATCGTTTGCCGTCGTCCGTGATATAGCCCAGGATTTGGGACTACATCACTAGTGCTTGTACTGCTTCTTCGCTGCAGGCTGGGCCTTATTGAATTGGCTGCCCTGTCTGGCGGAAGCCTTCGCAACTGCAGTATAGGGCTTACGCTTCTTATAAGAGGCTTGGTTATTGTCAAGCTGCTTGGGCGCCGCGTGAGAATGTGCCATGGCCGCGCGAGAAGGTGCCATGGCCTTGGCCTGTTTCTGCTCCTCCCACTGCTTCACAACATCGAGATCGTCAATGTTGACCTTCGGCTGCCATGAGTTTCTCCACCGCTTCTTGGTCTTCGGGTTCGTGCCGGCCCACCTGATAAGGTAATTGTCGTCCTTCTCGTCAAGAATAGCCTCCGTCTCGAACACCGGTAAGTTCTTGATGCGCCATACGGCTATGGCCGCCTTCGCTTTCATCATGTTGGCCTTCTTGACCCAGTCCTCGCCACCAGTGACCCATTGGACCAGAAAATGATGTGGTGTCTCATCGATGATCGCCTTGAGTTCGAACTCGTCGTCCTCCGTCTTTTCGTCATAGGACTCATCCTTATCTTTATGCTCCTCCGACAGGCTACCGCCTACATTCTCTAGAGACTTGTTCGCCTGCTTTAAAAGTCTGGTTGCCGTTGGGACGACGTGGTCATCCTCTCCATCGTCCTCCACTCCATCGTCATCCTCTCCAGCGTCGTCCTCCTCTCCAGCGTCGTCATCCTCTCCAGCGTCGTCCTCTCCATCGTCATCGTGCTCTTCACTCTGGCCACCCTGGCTCTCGCATTCTTCGCTTTCGCTCTCGCATTCTTGGCTTTCGCGCTCGGGATCGATACTGTCGCCGTCACGCTCTGTACTGCCGCCTAGCTCAAGTCCAGCTAATGCACCAGTGTCTGCGCGTAGAGCGGATGTGTCGACGCTACTCACGCCAAACATGCTCGCAGCGAAGGTGGTAGTTTTGACAGGGGTATTGTTTGCCGAGATGGCCCGTAGTGGCGGACGGCTTCTGGTAAGAGACTGCTGGAGCCTGTGCTTCGGAAGGGGTGATGAGGCGGAGGTGGGTCGGGTGGTAGTGTTGTTGGGCATTGGCGCAGACGGAGACGGCATTGCGAGCGGGCTGTTATGGAGTGAGCGGCTGCTGTCCGAGTCCGAGTGGGATACAGATGGGTGACAACAGGCGGGGATGTCGTGTTGGGTCGCGCCGTGGGAAAAGAGATGACGGAAGTTTGCGGCTGCCGTGAGGTGAGCTCACGATTGGGATGAAGGTGAAGCTCGCCAAGTCCAATGTTGGTTGGTTGGTTCATGCTCGCGAAATCGTTCATCCGAGATTCGCACCTGGAGGCTGCATCAATGGCTCGGGCCGCTCGGCACATCTTATCTCGCGCCTCCAACGGAGATCGGTCCGTCGGCATCTAGAAGGAACCTCCCGTCCGTCGGGATGTGCTTCCACCAGAAAGCATGTCTAATTCGACACATCCAGAGTTCCTACCGTACACCTTCTTGATCATCACCATGTAATCTTCCCGCACTGCCAGGCAACTCCCCATATTGCTGTGCCATCGCTCAGATTCGGCTGTCATGTTTCCTTTGTTGATGACTGCTGCCTAGTAGCGGTCAGTATTGACGGTCTGTTGTCACACATGACCATACTTACAGCTTCAGCTGTACAAGCAGCCTCTGCGAAGAGGCTGTTGCAATACTTCGCCACATCTAGATCACTGATTCCAGTCATCTTCAACCTGACCATGTCGATATGTCTGACGTTTGTGGGAACGATACGTCTCCCAAAGACCTCGGACAGGAGTCTTGCGTCTGCTTTCTCGTTAACGTATGCCAAGGGCAGCTCTACGCGAACGACAGTCACATCGCCGTGTGCTATGTCGACTTCGCCTATACTGTTGCTGTGTTGGCTTTGTTGATTCTGTGAGTCTTCTGCCGCCGGACGTTCCTCATCATCGTCGGATGCAGCTCTGCTGTTCTCAGTGTCGCTATCTTCCGAACGATTGCGAGCTGGCGATGTGTCTTTGGTCGAGACTGGTGCGGCATATGGACTGCTTTGGACGTCACTGTCACTGCCACGACCTTGTTATTTGCCAGAATCTGCGTCGGGAGTCATGCCATCACCATCATGATGCTGTTGACTCTCTTTTTTATACTAGCTGTGCTGCCTCTTCCTGTACATCTTTTTGTCTGTGCATCTTCTCGCTGTGCACTCTCTGGCTGTGCTGCTTCTGGCTGGTGTAGCAAAGCACGATGCACGAGCTGTTGCCGAATGACGGGCATCCATTTCTCATAAGATTCATCCCACACTTTCTCGATCTGCATGAAGTCGGCATGTCCGGCTTGGGGAGCTGCGCATCATATACCACTTCAGGTATTTAACTCTTCGATAAAGAAAAGCTTCCGCAGCGCTTGATGATCGTTTCGTCCTTGTGGCTGAACGTAACTGGAGACGCGAGCTCGATCGCATGAAGGCCCGTCAAAAAGACGAGAGCACCAAGTAGTCCAGATATCCTAACGGCCTGAAACGTTTTGTCAACCTCATCGAGGCCAACATCAATGCGCAGTGTCGAATCATTCTAGGATCCGAGTGCGATGAACTCAAGCACGGAAAGTATAGCAGCATCATTTGCATGAGCCTTTCTGTGATCGCACTCTTGCGCATGATGGAATGGAAGTTCATGAGGGTCAGCAAAGTCTCCGCCGCCCAAATGCCAGCGTACACCGTTCTGGGCTGCAATGTGTCTTGCGCGGAGGTCTGTCATGCCATGACTGTGTACGAGGTCGTTACAGCCCGAAAAGCGGCATAGAAGTGCGAAACCGGCATCACCATAACCCATGAGCGCACGACAAGCGAGATAGTTCACTTGTTTTGGATGACTTGGTCGCGGTCCTGGCTGTCGGAAATGCCAGTCCGCGTGTTCGTGAATCAGAAACAACCTGCCATAGTTCAACGGACAAGGGATACCGTGCTTTTCATCAAGATGCGCACGAACCTAGTGACTATGGATAGCGGCATTCGGGGTCAAAGTTCTCCAGGCAATCCTTCACGCCCTCGATGCCCTTTTTCCAATAGACATGGCAGCTTTGATGGCTTGTTTGCGAGATAGCCTCCTGTCATGATGTGTTCTGTTATGGAGTGGAAGAAGGTGGAGCCTAGTGATGATGACCCTGTTGAAGCGAACAGATGTAAAATGTTACATACTCTCATTCCTGTACGCCCTGTGCGGTATGTGTCGTGAATGTGTCGTGTGTCGCAAGGCTGCTCGAAGTAACGCGACGGTGAATGAGACAGACCAAAATTACCGGGGGTGACATGAGACTGCGCCACGGCCGCGGCGTGGAGGAGTGATTCACAGTTAGAGCTAAGCAGCGCAACATCTCCCATGTGCTACTCATCATCAAGCCTGCGAACTTCGATAACAGGCAATTCTCCTCAGAACGCGGCACTGGTACTAGCGGAATTACCCCCTATGCTTACTCAGATCAAACAACCAATCGGATGAGTAGCGTCGAATCATGTCCAGTATGGTCCAACTTTGGGCTACGCTTTCCCCGTACTCTAACCACGTACGTTCAATTCGCACTTCCTTCAGCCTCGATTTTGACTGGCAGCTCTTCGTCATCCAGGACACGGCCGCCACGGACATGCTCGTCTCTGGGGTGCTGATTGATGCTCTCGGCGGAGCAAATGTAGCGACTGGGATCGCGCACAATACTGGGAGGATGATGCAGCTGGTTTGTGCTGGTGAAGCTGCCAAGTACGCGCCAAATGCCCGAGGCACCGTCCAGACTACGTGAAGGAGCTGCATCGAAAGAAGACCCGTTGTCTTACTAGGGGACACTATACTAAAGAACGCGGTCGCGTCCAAGACGTCGTTTGTCCCATTGCGGGAACGTGACGTTGACGTGACATTGGCCATGTTCTTGTTATATACAATGAGAAGGGAGTCTGCTCTATCCGGTAAGTACCACCAGAATCAGAAGATAAGAATGAGGTTGAGAGGGAGTGCAAAGAGTGGACAGGGAAACAACACAAAAGCTTCACGTCATCAGCAGATGCTGCGGACTCGCGTCCGATACTTTTGGCACATGACTCAGCATGTATACATAAATAGCACAAATGCTTCACTTATACGACACAGCCTACCCTTCATACCATACAGTCCCCGCCTCCATCAACGAAGTCTTTCGCCCATCAAAATAGTCCTTTTTCCGGAGTCAGAATGACAAAATTTCCTCTCGACCTCTTCTTGCCAACCCGCCGCCCATCAATTCTCGTTTGTCCAAGAGTCGACCCGGAGCGCTTGAGGCGCAGCACCTGTTCCCCGGAGGAGGGCTCATGCGGCGTCTTGTTCTGGTTGGGTAGACCTTCGACGTGAGTTGAAGTGCGATGGCGATTGCGAGGATGCCTCGGGGTCGATGCTGCAGCGGCGGGAGGCGGAGATCTCGTGCTTTTGAGGATCAAGTGGTGGGAGGGAGAGGGTAAGATAGATGGCGATGGCGAGGATAATGATGCAGTCGCAGTTGCAGGCCAAGGCAACGATTGGGATAACTCTTGGGCCACGCTAAGACTGGAGTCGTTGTGAGTGTGCATGTTGCGAAAGTAGTTTCGAACCTTCGGGGAAAGGAGAGATAAGTCAGTGATGGTGCACGTTTATGTATATGTGCATGGTTTCCGAACCAACCTCCGGCTTGTTGAACAATTGAGCTTCCATTTCGGGCGAGTAGGTTGTGCTCTCGCCATAGCTATCCACAACTACCCATGTGTTCTCATTGGTATCGAAGTTGATTGCAACGATGACAGTTGCCGGGACATCGTCGAAATCGAAATACGCCGGATTGGGGCATGGCGTACTTGGTGTTGTGTAGTTCAGCTGATTATAGTCTGTTGCTTGAGTTGTGGGAATAACACATTCGGGCGTTGTGCCGTCGTGAGCTTGGGGGGAAGTCTGCGTGTCGGCTGTCAATGGTCCAGCATAAGGCGCGTAGGTAGTCGCCATGAAGGTGTCGGGTGCCAACACATTGCCATAAGCAGATCCTGGCGTAATAGAGTTCGACATTTGGGGGCACTCTGAAGACCAAGCCGAAATCAGGTGAGTACGGACGTTGATATCGATGAGACCTCTGAACTGGCAAGACTTCTGGCAATGCGAGAAGCTGTCGTGGCAGACGGCTGTCGCGGCGGAAGAGCAATGTCGCGAGAAGCTGTCATAGGGAGATGTTTCGTCGTCTAAAAGGCTGTTGTGAGTTGGAAACTATAGCTCGGAAGGGAAACTACCAGACGTGATGACGACCTACTTTGGTATGAGGCTGGGCTCAGCACACGGAATCGGCTGCGTAGAGAAGATAGCCGCGTGCTGGTGTAACAAGCATTTGGTCCCGGCACGAGAGGTGAACGGGAAGCATATGGTTGGCGGGATGGGCGACTCAGGGAGTTCGGATTCAAGAGCCCACAGCATGAGCAATGGTTGGGAAGTTGTCCATAGCCCAAGCCGGACTGCATCAAAGGCATCTTATGACACTGCGTAGCCGCTGGGTGAGCAGTCGCGTAGTGCGAGACCCGGCGACATTTGTTGTTCCATGCGGTCTGCGTACGGTGATGGACGCGCTTGAAACGATGCGTGTCAGGTCATGGATCAAAGGAACGTGCTCGCAGGTGGGTATGCTTGCGGGTGCAATGGCGGGTAGAGTGTCTTATTTCCGGTTGCGTGGACACATGTCGTGCAAGTGATGTACTTTGGCGTTCGCATGCTTTGTGCTCGATGCTGGCCGACGCTCGTTTCCGCGTCTTCATCATGACGGGTGAGTCGAAGCGGTCGGACAAACGAGAATAATGCACGTATGTGGCAGGGACGAGAGGCATAAGATGACGGGGCCTCGGTGGTGGGTTCTGCCTCCTGCAGGCAGTGCGGGTGCTTGCGTTCATGTTCGCGGCAGTAGTGCGCAGTAGTCCGGACCCGCAGTAGTTCGCAGTAGTTCGCAGTAGTTCGCAGTAGTTCGCAGTGAGCGGCTGTGGCAGCACAGCCCCGCCACAGATGACAGATGAAGAAGTGGAAAAGACATTTGAATGGTTTCGTCTAGAAAGCTTGTCCCAGCAGTTTCTTTGGGTGCCAAGGCCATCGCTGCTGCCTGAGGCATTAATGCGTTTGCTCACGCTTCGAGATCACATTCGTCGACACGACGATCCGAGATGAGACGAGAATTCGAGATGGACACGTGGCAACGCTGCTGACCCTGCATGACCTGCAATGCATGTTTTGTAGCTCGAGATATAGCATACGGACGCTCCTTGACGGTTAATCGATCGCCTCGCTTTATACATAGGGAAGGAGTTATGCTTGGCTGATTTGGCATACTGTAGGCCCTGAGATACCAATCGAACCTTGTTCATTTCATACGCAAGGAGACATGCTTAGTGGATTCGGGCACATTGTAGGCCCCAAAGTGCCAATCGACTTTCATTTGGCTAGAGTTAAGCTGCAAGTCACATACGAGCTCTCTTGCGACACCCGTCTGTATGCCTAGCCGATGCGTGTCACGCCGCTATAACGCTATCGTATTGTACTATATTGTCCTAATGAACATCACCCACAGATCACGTCACGAGAGTTGCGAAGCCTCTCTGTGCAATCTACCTAGATGTTGCTCTCGGGACTCAACCTCCTCCTACCGTTACCCGGCGGCATCAACCGAGCGAAGGCCTAAGGTGACGAAAGGAGGATGAATCGGTCACAATACCGCAGTGTACGAGTGAATCATCTGTGTCCTCTCACGCTTTCTTGCTAACATGAAGTGGCCAGCCTCGAGTACACATCCCAAAAATACTTCCAAACGCATCGGTTCCCTTCCCTACCTATCGACAATCAATCTACGACTGTCCGAGGCACAACGGCGCCTAGCAACGTCGCCCCCGAGCGTGCCTCGAAGGCTCAATTGATCTTACAGCGCTGCACGACAAGCTGTGTTATCAATGCCACCTCCCGAAGCCGAAGTACGAATTCCTCGCCATGAACGACCCCACTCGGACCAAGCTACAACAGGGCTGTACAAGCTATAGAGTATTCTGTGTCGACCCAATCACGTGCCGTATGAGAAAAGCAAAGCCAACGCCCGTTCTACAGCGCCCAGCGACATTACAAAAGAAGCAGAGAAAGGGCACAGCGTCACTGTGGACTGCTGATAACCAAGCGGGGCCGGCAGTCTCTGCATCGCCAGCAGCAACGGGACTTGGACACGTTTCGGACATTCTCTTCTCATCCTGTGACCCAGCCAGCATGAAATTTGAAAGGGTATAGTACAGAGATTGAAGCCTTAGGCATCAATGCAGCCGCTATCCGCGCGCTGTATGCCTCAGGCTGCATGCCCCATGGGCATCAAGTACATTCGCATCGAAAGATTCAGAGCCGAGAAAGAGGTCGAGATCTACCTACCCCTTCTGGACGCTGATCTGATGAGTCACAACAATATGGAGGTTGTAAGCGGTATCAATGCCGAGCATTCCACTGCGCCGGAGATGCTCCCCTGGATAAGGACCACCACGCGTCGCGAAGAGGACCAACCGATCGAAGTCAGCACAGCGCGGCTCACTGGTTCCAAAGCACGGGCAACCCTAGCCGCCATGCGATAAAGCATAATTGTGTTCGACATTGCCCGTCCATCCAACGTCGAGCAGCACCAGAAGTCTCTTAACACAGCACTCTCGGTGACGCCGGCCACAGCTTGTAAGCGCATAGGTGCGTCGTCTGCGACCCAACATCTGACGGACAAGCATCTACTGTACACGTAAGGAGGCTACGGTCATGAAGAGCACCTACTACGACCGGAGACGAGGGGCTGATTAGACCCATGCAGAAGGCTCTCCTTCTCGACTCCTCAACACCACGATTTGTGCAGAGTCCTGCATATACGCGATCGTCGAATACCCATAGACGAAGAAGACTGGCTCCTGCAGGTCGAGCGTGTCTGTTTTGCGAATCCTACGCCGCACAAGCCTGGCGAAAGGCCCGTTCGAAAAGTCATCGTGGAGCGGCAGTTCCTAGATGAGGAACCCGTAGGTACGACAAAGAAGTGTGAGTCGAGCGCTACCGAAGGTGATTCGAAAGGACGTGAGTATGCCGAAGCATCACAGAGCCACCCTCGCCGGTTTTTCTGTTCCTTCATGGAGGCATGTGCGCTACAGTCAGTATACCCGACGCTAAGACGTGACGCTACATGTACTGAACCAACTTGGCGACCTTGCGTCCTGGTTATCCTGGCCACAGACCACCCAGGCGGAGAATTGGGCTTCTGCTGATATCGTTGGAGCATCGAAGAATGCGACACCTTGCCGCGGCTCGTGGCGTGGGTTATTGGAGGCCAGATACTTTCCAGCCACCTCTCTCTTCAGCTATGATAAGATCACCAGACTAGAAGCCTTACAAAGCTCAGCGCAAAATCTTGCGCAGGAAATTACAGCTTAATAATAACGGCGGCGAGCGAGACGAGCGAGACCCTCACCTTTTTCCGCACCATTCAGGAGCGGCCTATACTGTTCGGAATATTGCGTCGGCAATGACGGTGCAGAGCCTTTGGCTTGACAGGACAGGAGTCCAATCTAGACACTGCTTGCGAAGTTCACGCTAGACCAGCCCTTTGAGCACCCACACAAGGCTACTAGCTTCACCCTAAAGCATACCGCTATACGTTGCAATCATTTCACGAGTTACTATGTGGCCAACACACTATAGCACAGGACTAGAGATGCGTTCGAAGGTTGACTTGCGACACAACCCGGCTTCTACCCAATCGTGTTCTACGTCTTCTTTAGCTGTCCATAGATAGGATGAAACATGGCACGCTTCTTGCATTCGAGACACGTCCGCTGCCTAGCCACATACACACAGACCGATGAGTATCTCGGCCGCAGGTCATGGTAAAAATCTCCGCATTTGGCGCATCGTGCCACGACATTCTCCTCAAAGACGTTTCCTTTTCGTGGTTGTCGAGACTCCCCTCCAGCAAGTAGCCGATTATCGGCGAGGTAGCGATGTGGTGGCACTTAAGCGATTAGACTTTGCCAGCCCGTTCTTTATGAAGCATTCACTGACATTTCAATAGCCTACATGCTAGCATATGCAGCCACGTAAACATCTTGGCGCAGGATATATATATATAGGCATGGTCATTCACTCAGGTAGCAAAGACAGATATGGGCAATCTACTTAATTCACTGCAAACACCTAGGAGGTCAAAGAAGCGGATCCCGAGGCTGGTGATGTACTTTAGCTCGCATTCCGCCTTTCTGACGAATACATATGAGCAAGGTTCGTCCGCGTCAGTGACCTCAGCGACGTCAGCTCCGATGGCGACCGACTTCCTCCGTAATGCCCATGACAAGCGAACTTGTGTTAGCTGTTAGTGACACTATAGCGAGGCTGAGAGCACCGACAGCAGTCTCGCCCCTGTTAGTGTCCAAAATCGACTGGATCGCAATCTTTGATGCTCATTTGATTTGAAGGCTGCCTTTGTATGAATTGTGAAACAGGCAGGTCGACATCGCCATGATGAGCACAAAAGTACCACATGTTTCATACCGACGAAAGACGACACTTAACGAATTTGGCACATCTACAATACCCATCTTAAAGCTTTAGCAGCGGTATCTCCTACCACCACTAATATTACTATTGTTGCAACTTGCGGATACCCCTCGCCTTTCACTCAAGTCTATCGAGCCCTACGTCTAGAACTACACAATAATACTTCACATTCTTAGCCTATCGACCACATTCGACACCACGACCATGCGCCACACGAACTTGATGCCGAGTACGAGGAGTTCGACAAGGACATCCTGGAGGTGCATAGTGTCAAAATCGTCAGCTGCATCAAGAAGCATGATCTCTTGATTCACCTTGAGAGGCTTTGCGGATCCTCGCTCCAGGACTCTGGAGACTGGCCTGCCGACGACTACCTTAGTCCAACCTTCGACAAGATTAAGGTTACTCGTTCTGGCATTGGTATAATCCTAACCATGCACGACGTCAACTACCCTGTCAATGCCTGAGTTGAAGGCGCTCTTCACCGACAACCTGCCGCAGATGCAGCAAGACCACGATTATGACTGCCGGATCCCTGTCGACTGGATAAACTCTGCAACGGCTTTACTCGGATGGACGTCGACCTCCTTAGTAACCCAGCTAGGCTTGGCAGTGCCCATCGCCAATCATCACGGGTGAAGACCGTGAGAGCCACTCAAGCTCTTGGAGCCGTCGACGTTGCCAGTGACTCCGACGACCGTTCCCGCCGAGCCGGCATCGTGCCTCCTTCAACCAACTAGGCATTGGCAGAACTCTAGCCTAGGCTCGGCTTAGGCTTCATGGTTAATTCTTAACAACAACAACAACAACAACAACCGGCGGGGCAATGCGCAGATCAAGCGCCGTGGTCGTTTCGAGCAGCGAGGGTACCACTTGTGGTCGCGTCTGGTCGCGTCTCCCACTTTTGGACGCTTCAGGATGGCAAACATAACGATCGCTCCGGATGACTTAAGCGCTCCTCAGAGGGTTGGCTGGCCGTAGCTGAAGTGCCGGTCAGGAGTCTCGCTTGAGTGACTCAATAAAGATTGACGTGACTGCTCTTCCTCCACGCTAGTAAGCCTCAGCACAACACTTTGACTGCTCCACCAGCCTAGCCCAGCTTGACGATCGCTACATACAGCGACTGCCATAAATCAACTTGACCTATAAGCACTCGAACGTTGAGAGCGACGTCAAGGATGCCTCGCCTACCAAGCGTCCGTCACTGGTGGCCTCCCTGTAAGCAACTTTCATCTCGACGGGTGTCATTCTGCGGCTAGCAATAGCTCGATTGCCCACACCACTCGCTAGGAGACAAAACCATGATGATATTTCATACATGTGCGAGAAGTGTATGTTCGTCATGCACGGCGACGGAGACGTCTCTCTCGACGCTGGGCATCTCAATGGAAAAAGAATGCATGGCTCATCGTCCTTGGGATGTGATCTCATAAAGTGACTCGTTAAGTGATGCACTTCTTGATAACGTGAAGCATTTGGGCATGTGTAATTTCGATAGAGTCGTCGTATGGCTGAAGTTCAATGGAGTGGCTGATCGTCAGCGCTGGGTGTGGAGTTTCGCGGTCGACACCCATATCAGCTTTGTAGGCATCGAAAGTCGGCCTCGTCATCGACATGGCACGCCTTGCAGACCCAGTGGACGGGGTAGCCAGCAGGCTTCTGCACTAGATTGGCTGGCTTTATGAGTGGTTCTTCTTGTCTTTGGCATTCTTTCTGGAGTCATCTTGTCATGTTCATCTTGTTATGAAGCGACCATCAGGATAGCAGACGAGATTAGTGAGGTTCTTCTGCCCAACATTGGCGCGCTCGTCACACTTGATCTTGCTCTCAGACTTGCCATGGCCAGATATTAAGCACCTGTATCCGCCTAGGAACGATGGCATTCGGCCAGGCATAATGTGCGTGTGGCTTCTACACATGCTTGCTGTGTACATGGAAACGCGTAACGACCGGCATTGAAGTCTGTTGCCCTACAATGTGCTCCAGCGCTATTGACACCGAGTCGATACACAGACTCTGTACTTTCGCATACCAGTTGTATCATCTCTGCACTGGGCGCACGTTGTCGGGAGTCGTAATCGGCCTTCAACGCTTGCACTGAAGCCGCTTGTCCGCGCTTTAAGTCGACATAATCGGCCAGCGCGTAAATGGACACAAAAACACGATGATAGTTGTAAGGATCGCTATCTGCCGACGTACCGACGTGTGCATGTTGAGAATGACTTCCCCTGGCTTAAGTGGTCAAGATCGGGGTCCATCCAGCGCACGAACGCGAGGAAGATCCCGGCGGTGTCGATTACTCGGTTCGCATGCCTCTTTGAAATTCCCATACAAGGCGCGGTGCAGAAATTCGCAAGTCGTCGTGGCAGGAGATAGGTGTAGGCTGAATCAATCCTCATTGGGACCGACCAAGACTGTGCAGGTGCGGGCGAATTTTTTCCATTCCGGCCGTTGACGTGATGTGGTCGAGACTGTGTTGTTGATGTCAAAGCGGACTAGACTTCCGGGACCCTCCATGGGCCATGGCACATTGGCATCTAAGGAGGCTTGCCACGGCACGGCACGGCGCGGCACGGATGGAGTCTATACACTATTTGACGCATGTACGCCACGTGGCGCGCACTGGTCTACCGCCATTGCGCCGGAATGCAAAATAGAAACTGAGCCGAATATAAATATGCTATACAACAACTAATACTACGTCTTCTGCCCTCTTTTCCTTATGACCGCGTGCATTATATCCGGCATACTACTGATCGTATTGTTTATTTGTTTGAAAGTAATCTCTTCGAGCGATAAAGTAGCCTCAACGCGGACGTCTTCGATCGCGGCAGTTTCCGTTTTGACTTCTACACCTTGACTGGTCTCTGGTCATCACATGTTGGATCCCAACATCATCACCAGGATGCTCTCACCACAAAAACGACGACCTCGGCCGCCAGCACTAGATTTACAGAGCAGCTCCAGCACATCGTCGTTCTCGACTCGGCCTCGCCTTCGCTTGCCGCTTTCTGCAAGGCTTGAGCTGGGGGGTGCACCGTACATGACCGGCTGTATCATATCTATAGGCTGGCAGTGCATCTACCTACATATCCATAGATTGGCAGGAAAAATGCTAAAACGCGATCGCGGTGTAGGGGTGTTCTTGCAGGAGTGAAGATAACGAGGACGTCGGGTAGTTGGCAGTGCGTTCTTACCCGGAGTGACGACGGCCAAGTTTCTTCACTACGCTTCATAGACTGCAGCGATGGCTAATAGGCGGCGATTGATCAATCATGCATGATGAACAATGAGCCATTGTCGGTGATTAATGGATGACGGGCGACGGTCGCTGGTTAGCTGCATCGGTCTCGTTTGACGAGTCGTTGCATCGCTATCGTTGCTGCTCCTCACCTATCGACCGACATACACTCTCCGGGCGTCGCGAGATGATCACTATCACTCTAGGCGTATATACCACACAATGGTCGAACATTGATTCTCATGCTCTTCGACATCGTTCTCGCATACTCTTCCGCGTGCAGCGTCCTCCTTTTCTTATAGGCGAAGGCATGAAGCGGCTCCACCACGCCCACGACAGCCACGTCGACAGCAACGCTAACCATAAGCACGCGGACAGGCAGAATATGAGAAAGGCGAAGAAGGTTTGCCAACTTAACGTCGGGTGTGTATGTCCTTTGTAGCTGCAATCCACTTTGTAGATAGTCACATGCAATACACTAGTGCTACGCACCATTCACTTGGTATGAGTACGAACCAAGCAGAGACTACGCTAGCAATCCGACAGCAATGGCATATAACGGCCGACTGCAAGCGCGAATCGCGACAATCATACTATAAACCCCATCGACACACCTACGCCCACGCGCACCAATTCCGGCGCAGTCCAATGTTATATCAACGGCGTCCAAAACAGCTCCCTCCTTTTCCGTCTATTCCTCACATCCATAGCCACATCTTATACTCATCCATCGTCCGTTTCATAGGTGCCCTCTTCGCAGGACTGCGGTTCCCTAGCATCGATCCTCCGTCGACTCGCCGCCTTCACATGTTGCAAGATATCGCTCAACCTCGTGTACGTGCGTGCCACCTCTTGCCTCCACGCCGTCTCGCTCTCCCCGTCGAGACACAGCTGTGCCTGCTCGCGTCGCACGTGTTCCCAGTCTTTCAAGTAAAGGAGCGTGGAAATCAGGCCTTCGCGTTCTTCCATGAGCGATTCGTACCAGGTCAGGGCTGCGAGGGGAAGGGGGGCTGTCGTTTGAAAAGGCATCACGCCGGGGTGGCTGGGACTGTGAGTCGTATCATTGCCGATGTCGCGGCTGAGCTGAGAGATAAAGGTATGTTGTGCTGTAGGGTCGGTCGGTGGCTTGCTTGGTGGTTGAGAGGTGTCTGCTGGGCGTTCACCTTCAGGCGCCTCGGTCTTTGACCCGGCGCTTGCTTGGCTATCGCGTGAACGAAAAGGGGGGTTGCTGATCGTAGCCTGGAGAGGTTGTGTAGGTGTCGCGTCAGATGTTATTTGACGTTCATGTTGTCGGCGAGCATTTGCACATCCAGGCTGTTGCGAATCTGGTGTGTTGCGGGTTTGCCGACTGGGCCTGGGAGCTGTCTCGCACCTATCGTCGGATGAATGAGAAGGTCGCTTTTGGGTCATGTTGACGACGGATGTGAGCCAATCGTGGTGCGCCGGACAAACGCGGTGGATATGATCGTCAGTGAGGTCTATGTTGTTGTGATGTTTGCATGACTCAATGATGTGTAGGAAGCGACAATGACGCAAGTCCCACAGCAAGGATGGCAGCTGCATATGCTGGTCGGCGGTTGCCAACGACGTTGCAGGACACATGGCAAGCATCCGCTTTCTTGCCTCAGGCGCGGTCAGCTAGAATTAGTCTTCGATCAGCAGACTATCAGAGTTCGCTAGTCTGTTCGTGCCCAGTGCACTGTCACATGTGTTTACGTCGTCGCCTCTGTGGGAAGGGCGGCGCAGCATATGTGCACCTCATACAGTCGATTTGCTTGCCGCCACCGTCGTGGACGTTCGTCGCAGCAAAGTTGCCCGAGATCAAGTTATGGAAGCTACTCCAGTGTGTACTCGATACTCCCAGACATGTGCCTCGCATCCTTAAACGTTCGTCTCTTCGGCGCGTCAAGGACAGCTCAGAAGCAAGCAGCACCAGTATCGACGACCCACTGAACGTGATGTTCACGGCCTGCGAACATGCATCTTTCCCCAATGATTCGTCCTATCTCCGTGGATTCGCAGCAGTCTTAGCATACGCTGGGAATGCGGGAAAGTATATTCATGGTTTGATGCCAATGCTTCCATCGGACGCACACGTCGACCACCCCAGCGTATGCATGAAGTCCTGGGTCATCGTCTGGATCACCCCTTTCTCAATGGCGCCCATGATCTACCGCTGGTCCGGCCGAGCTCTGCGCTGGCCGCGTGAATGCACGGCTAAGAAGAGTAAGTGCCTGGTCGTAGCTCAACTGATGGTGGTCTATTACTTGCCGAACAAGCGGTGGGGTATAGATGTAGTTCCCTGCTCATTTCGCCCGTCAAGCGCGGCGCATGGGTTTAGGAGTAAAGTCGTACCCTATAGCTGCCAGATGGAGGATACCCTTATGACACTTCGACAGCACCACAAAACTCAATCTTATCACTCCAGAGACATGTTGAACAAGTGCATTCATGGTATGGAAGTACTCAAGTCGCTCTGGAGATGCGGTATACCTTGTCCTTTCCAGGATGGTCATCATGATGGATTCGGACTCTAGTCCAGAGGAGTGGCCCATCATACTCTTGACAAAGTCGTGTGTTTGAGACGGTGTTTAGGAGGAATAGGGACATAGACTCTGCTACCCCTAGATGAGCTCGAAACGGAAGTTAGGTTTCATGTCATACCGTGCGAGATCGCGCTCTGTTTTATGTCGTGCTGTCTATCCAAACCTGTAGTAGTGTTGATCATTTTCGTTCATGGATAGTTGTTTCCATCCGGGGTAGCAATGCTCCAACATGGTTCCGGATACTGGTATAAGCAAGTTCGTAGTGGGCATACGCTGTGTAGCCGTGACGAAGATCTGGAGACAAAATCGCCTCTGGAGATGAGGGAACTGCCTGCCGCTAGAGTAGGAGATAGCCGAGACGAGGATGGTAAGAGCGTAGGCCCAGAACGGTAGTCATCCGTTAAAGCCAGATTTGAAAAGGCCGATCATGACTGATATCAGTGCATGAGACCAGGTAGAGGACGATGCTACACGTAACATCGTTGGGGAGTACTCGTCTTGGTTAGCTAGTCGATTTCTCGACCAGCTATAAGCCCTCACACCACTTCACGGTGCGAGTACGTTCGCAAGGGTGGCTTTGTACAGTTTTCCATCTGCGAAGGTTTTGAGAATCTTGTAGCGGCTTACCAACAACCGGGGCTTGTCATGAGGACTTGCAGTCTTAGCTACTACGGAAATGGAGCGGCATATGGAGCGCCATCAGCTCCTGGTACGCCAGGGTAGCATTGAGTCGGGCTCTTGTGGCCAGTCTTTCCTCGTCGGTCGTGGCTGCGGCCAGACGAGCTGCATCATAGAGGCGCTGTGCCTCGAAGCTTGCGCCGATATTCCACACCGGGGCCTGCGGCAGAGGTTGTTGTTGTTCTTGTTCTTGTTGTTGTTGTTGTTTTTGCTGCTGCTGCTGCTGCGGTGGTGATGGTGGCGGCGACGAGGCGGCTATCTTCTGCCTCGTGATAGGCCGATGGGGTTGTGCTTGCAACCCGGAGAAGTGACCAGGCGCTGTCTGAGCCCTTCTCTTACGCAGAGATCGGCTCGGGCTATCGAGGAAAGCAGAAGAGGGACCAGGCACGGGGCCCGAGAGCTCAGCAGAAGGGCCAGGGAGGGTTATAAAAGACGAAGATCCTAGAGGATCAGCCATATCCTCAACAGAAGTCGAAGACGGATCCCTTTCAAAAACAGAAGGGAGACCACGGCCTTGTTCAGGAGAAGGCGAAAGCGAGGGCGAGGGATCCAGCGCAGCATTTTCTCCTAGCAGTTTCTGGAGCGTCGTCTCCCGACGATTCGTACTGCCACCGAAGTGGCGCCAGACAGAGTCAACGTCGGCAGTTTGTAGCCTCGTTGCAGCTCCTGTGGCAGTTGTCCTCCTGTCCCGAAGGCGATCCCGCACTGAATTGTTTAGCAAGATAATGGCGGAGCGCCTATCTTGGACGCTGTCCTTAATGCGGTGGCTAAGCTGGACGAATTTGTCTACGATCTTGCCACTGTAAATAGTAGGCGTGTAGAAACCGAGGTCCCAATTCCATTCCGGCCATCGGGACGCGATACCATCGATTTTCTTTTCTATAGTAGACACGATAGTGTGCCCAGAGCTCACAATGTCTCGCAACCCATCCAAACGGGAGTCCAGCTGTGCTGCTCTGCGCGGTGCATGCTGTTGGAGCCAGTTCCAGTAATAATAAGTCTCGTGAATGCGCTTCTCTGTCAATGCCACGTTGTTGGACAGCCAAGTTTCAATGAAATTGATCCGACCTTGGTCGGTCTGCTGCGACTGTAAATGAAGTCGGACCGATTCCTTGTCCAGCTCATGCTGGAAGCGAGACATTCTGTAGTCGGAGAGGGTGCGATGCCCGTCGTCGTCGATGTTTGTGTGTGCGCTGCTGCTGCTGCTGCTGCTGCTTACTGGCGAAGATGAGACGTTGCTGGACGGGTGGGAATGGACTCGACGTTGTCGATGGTGTCGCTGGACTTAAGGAGACCTATGAGCCTGCTGGGCCAGGAGCAGCTAGGGAACCAAGTTCGCCTGCGAGTTGCAAATGGGTGTACCCTCTGCATGCACTGCCTCGGTCTTGTTTGCTCTTACTGTCGATCGAGGGTTGTGTCTCTCCTGCTCAAAGTTCGCACATAATCACTATGCGCAACACTCTAGTCCCCCGTGTGATCGGAAACAACTCTCTCGAGCCCGTTAGTATCGCTCCTACTCGTATTCTTCGACGTCGCCTCAAACCCTAGCTCAGAAACATGCAGGAACATCTCTAAGCCGCGATCGCGGAATAGGGTCACTCCTACCAAGTTCGTTGCCGCGATGAACATCTTAGGTATCTTGGTTTCTTGCATAACATCAGCGTTGAACCTCAGTCGGTCGCTCAGCTTCCTTGGCGTGTATCGATTCACTCTGTGTATTTGCGGACGCCACTCGAGACGCCGATCGATGTTGCCACGTCCACAATTCTCTCGATACGTCTGGCGAGTGGACCTTGACCAAATGGTTATGCTTGAGAGCTGGTGGCTTCAGAACAGGTCTATGGCCGAGAGTCCTATGTTAAGATGGGGAAACGCTCGCACAAAGTAGAGGACACGGATCAACGGGCATCTGCTCGAGTTATGGCACGATATCGTCGCCCTGTTAAGGCAATATCATCTCTGCGACACGTCTGCAAGGAGGATACTCCCGGCAACGGGGAGGATGATCCATTAGAGGATGATACGCCATACTTCCCTTGCCGCAGGGCCACCTGTAGCTCTGAAGACGCTGTGTTTGAATCCAGGACTTTTCCAGAGATGTTCCAGTGCATCGGCGGAGAGGTCAAATCCCTGTTGTTCGTCAGATTGAAACCGGGAAGGACATCATGACGTTGAACATAGCCCGAATTGGGAGGAGAATATCCCCGCGCCACATCCCAATCCACATTCCACTATAGAAAGCATAGGTCTACTTTGCGAAGAGGCCTTTGAAGAATTACGGATACCGACCTAGCAGCTTAGGCCGTGTGTAATTGACTCTGCAGAATTTAGGGCAGGTTAAGGGAGCATTGTAGAAGTCCGGACGGCTTAATGTATATAACTACTTAATGCACGGATTCTACGCGTTCTAACGCGTCTACTTTAATTGCTATTATCTCTACTAACATGGACCTAATCGAGCTAGCATTGAAGGACCTTACTCTCTAAGACAAGCCTAATATATCTTAGGTTACTAAGTAATATAGTATATATCGCTCTACGCTATTAAGGCGGTTTTATAGTAAGACATCTACTAAGTAAGCCTAATATAAGAATAAGAGCCTTCTTTCCTATTAACAATAACGAGACCTTATCTAATATATTAATACTCTTATAG